>JZKD02S2119704.1:304620-321639 GCA_000966675.3 Picea glauca
TATATATATATATATATATATTTATTTTTATTTTTTATTTTAAGCCGGCATTTTATATTTACAGTAAAAATAAAAACTTACTGAAAGGAAGGTAACTGTAAACAGAACAAAACATGAAAACAAACCGGTATGTACAATGAAATTTCTAAAACATATCATTGCATGAAGTGCTTAAGGTATCGCCCATTGATAGGGGTGTTAAGAATCTTTCCGTCGAAATTTTCTAATAAAAACACATTCTTTCCCTTAGAGGATGAAATTCTATACGGTCTGCACTAGATTTGATCAAACTTACCATGTTTCCCAGCATCCTCTTTTCTGGCTTCCCATTTTAGAACCAAATCACCAAGGAAAAATTCCCTATGTTTAGCTTTTCGGTCAAATAAGGCTTTCATATTATCTTGATACTTTTGTAGTTTTTCATCTACTTCGGCCCTATTTTGCTTAAATTCAATTAGTTGGTTTATCCTCCTGGTACTGTCATTTGGCTCTTTGTTTGAGTCCTGCCAGAGTTTCATTATCGGCAGCGCTAGATTTATTGGTAAAATGACGTTAGTACCATATACCATCTGAAATGGAGACATTATGATTGATCATTTTGTTCCTATCTTGTTAGCCCATAAAGCATATTTTAAATGTACATGCCATGCTTTCTTGTTTTCAGTCAGTACTTTCTTAATTATAGTATTTAGTCTTTTGTTAGATGACTCAGTTAATCTATTACCTTATGGATAGTAGGCTATGGAGTGTCCTAGCACAATATTATATTTTTGGCAAAATCTTATCATGGCCATGGACTTGAAGGCCTAAGCATTATCAGTAACTATTTTTCTAGGACAACCAAACCTTTATAGAATATTTTCCTCCAAAAAACTGATCACTACTGCGTCAATTGTGTTTCGTGTAGGAATAACTTCCACCCATTTAATGAAATAGTTTGTAGTGGTTAGAATCCATTTGTGTTGAGAACTGGAGTGTGGATGGATTTCTCCAATAAAATTGAGGCCCCATTTCTGGAATGGAGCTTCAGTTTTAACTGGTACTAAAGGTAATGCCAAGAATTTTTGCTTGCCTGTAAACAACTGACAAGGATTACAAGTTCAGACTTTAATGTTTACATCAGTGAATAATTTCTACCAATAATACCTGGCTATTAGGATTTTATAAGTCGTTTCTCTCCAAGCATGGTGTCCTCCACAAAATCCTTCGTGGAATTCATCTATAACTTTTTTTGTTTCGGACTCTACTAAGCAACTCAGCTAGAAACCTAGAGGATCCTTCCAATACAATTGACCATCTATAATACAATATTTTATAGAGTGTAACTTCAATGTCCTAGATTTATATGGGGTTAGTTAACTGGGGCATTGAAGGGTCAGTAAATAAGAAACAATATCGTTGTACCAAAATAAAGAATAGAATGTTTGTAGAATTTAGGTTGTGGGCACAATGACATGGAGTTCATCTATTTCCAAAAAACCTTCGTTCTCTTGTAGATGATTTATTCTGAGTACTTTCAAATTTGATTCAGCTAACAATTTAGCCAAACCCTGACCTTCAATAAGTTTAGTTGTTTAACTTCTAGGTCGAACACTTGAATTTTGGCTAACCATTTGCCTCTCCTTCCATCACTGTCAGGTTGAACCAATATATCCTTAACAGAACCGGTAGGGACATAAGCAATGATCTTTGAATGCAGTACGTAAGTTATGAAAGCTTTAAGATATTTGACCATTGCATAAGCTTGTTTTTCCAATATGTTGTATTTTAGCTCAACATCTTTGAGACTTTTACTAAAAAATGCAATGGGCTGCTCAAAACCCTCATCATTTTTCTGTAACAATACGACTGCAATAGTATGCTCAGAAGCAAATGAGAAAATCAGAAATTATTTTAAGTAATCAGGACTCGCCAGTGATGGTGCTTCACCTATGACTTTCTTTATGTGTTAAAATGATGCCTTGGCCTCATTTTTCCATTTTACCTCGCTATCCTTTTTAAGCATATCTGTAATCAATTTTACGATTTCAGCAAAATTTGGAATGAATCTTCTCAAAAAAATTATTTTCCCTAAAAATGACTGAATTTATTTCCTATTCCTGGGAATATTAATAATATCTATTGATTCAATCCTTTCAAGTCAATTTTAATCCCATCCCTAGACACTATATGGCCCAAGATTTTACTTTCTTGCATTGCAAAATGAGATTTCTTGGGATTCAGAGACAAACCAAATTTCCGACATTTTTCGAAAGTTTGCTTGAGGTGTACTAAATGTTCTATATCAGATTTAGAAAAAATAGTTATATCATCGAGGTAAATAAAATAAAAACTTATCTCTTTCGCCGACGAAGGCGATGTCCATAGCTCATTGGAAAGTTGTTCCTGCATTCATTAGACCGAAAGGCATTTTGTCATACATAAAGGTACCCCAAGGGGTGGTGAACATAGTTTTTTCTTTATCATATTGATGGAATGCAATTTGATTACAGCCTGAAAAACCATCAATCATAGACATTATGTTAGCTCCTACTACCTTCTCTAAAACATGATCCCTTTTAGGCAATGGATAATTGTCTTTGAGCGATTATATATTTAAATTCCTAAAGTCTACACACAGTCTGATTTCACCGTTCTTATTTCTTACTAGGACTAAATTAGCTACCCACTTGGAGTATCTCAGTGGGACAATGATCTTGGCGTCTAGAAGTTTCTTCACTTCTTTCTCTATCATTGGCAGTAACATGGGGTTAATTTGTCTGAGTTTCTTCCTAAAAGGTTGACACCTTGTTTCAGAGGGATTTTGTGTTCCATTATAGTAGTGTCATAGGTTCTCAATTCGTCATAAGACCAAGAAAAAACATCTTTATATTTTCTAAGTAACTCGACATACTTAATTTTTATTTCAAGAGGAAGGTACTTAGATAATTTTACCAACCTTCAATTTTCTTTGGTACCTATTTCACAATCTTCAACCTCTTCTGGTTGAGGCTGTAAAGTGGACTTCATAGGGATGTCGTCATGATTAAATAACCTTTCTAAGGGAATCAGGTCTTTGGGGATCTGATTATTTTTCAAAATAAGCATACAATGATTAGCAATATTATCTTGAAACTCTTGGGGATCTGCCCCTTCCTGCATGATCCAAGCGAGATCATTCTAGTTTTCTTGGTCGACATGTGTTTCGGCAAAATCATCTACCATTTCTAAAAATTTCTTAATATGTTCATCATCCTCTAAAACCTACCAATGTTGTATGTTATTCGGTATGGAAGGTCTATGTCTCATCTCTATATGATATTTAAGTTTGAAAACCATTGGAGGCGCTAAGGTTGAGGCTGCTTTAGCCAGTGAATCTGCCCATTGATTTTTAGTCCTAGGGATATAATGAACATTAACAGATGAGAAAAATTTCTCAATTAGATCCCAAGCACAATTCCTATAATATCTCAACCTCGGGTGCTTAGCCTAGTATTGATGATTAATTTGTTTTATGATCAGTTCAGCATCACTGTAGACTTCTAATTTCTTAATTTTTAATTTTCTGTCAACTTCTAATCCTAGGACTAGAGCCTCATATTCACATACATTCTTAGTATAATCAATGTCCCATTTTAGTCTATAAGAAAAAGGTATAATGAACTCGTCATCGGGTGCCAAAAACAACACTCCAACCACTACTCCTTCACAATATGAAGCACCATCAAAATAGATTTTCCAAACTTCGGAACTATATACACTTTTATTTATTTATTCTTATTTTTCTTGTTCTTGTTCTGTACAACTTTATTCTATACATACATCAATATCATCATCAATAGACATAATACAATTCCCCAAATCCTGATCAGCAATATAAACATGGTAGTTATTTGGGTTCAGCGGATCACTTACCATAAACGCTAACCTTGTTTCTCTGTACAAGCGCATGAACTGTCCCCCAAAGATCGGGATTGTGGCATATGTCATGTCGAGTTCGAGGGATCCTCCAAGTTTGGTGCCCCAAGACCTGGATAAAAAAATGCCATACTTTGGGGGTATATCAGTGACAACCACACCCATCAGAATGCTTTTTACAGGTATTTGTGCAATATTAACTACTAAATCTTTTATCATACCTATACATTTAACTTTTCTCGAATCAAACGAATACAAATCTACATAAGGTCGAGTGATTTCGAGACCAAGTCTATCCATAATGGTTTTGGGCATTACATTGTGAGAGGCTCTAGAATCCAACATGCAATTATGGAGCAGGTGATCATGTATAGTTAGCATGATATATAAAGGGGCAATGGTATCTAGGGCACCTTCGAAATGTGGACCAAAAATTATATTAGGCTTGTCATCTTCTATATTTATAATGTCATCCTAACTTTCATTGTCTAAAAGATTAATTATTTTAGCAATTTGCTTTCTTTATATTGGGTTTTTTATTAGTTCGACGAGTGGTATAGGGATTTTGATTTTATTAATTTCATTTTCTAGACTGAAATTTCCCGTTGTTTTATCAAATTCTGTGGTTTGGGCTTCTATCCCCTCTTTTCAGTTTTATTTTTTTGTGAGGTTTTTATTTTAGCCACAGGAACCTTCACTTTCATTGTGTTAATAATTGGTGTTTCTGTTGGCTTTGTCTTGGTAGATTGTGTGTCAATAGTCTTGGTTTTAACAGTATGCTTTTAAACAACTTTTGAAGCTGCCTCATCTATTTCCCCTCTTTGCAAGATTTTCTTCAATGGGGCGGTTAAGATATTCCTATTTCTAGGCCTTAGATTGTACTTCTGGTGGAGTTTGGACATTATATCATCAATGATTCCTTGATAAGTTGAATATTTTGTTTTATTGTTGTTCTTGTTATTTTCAGATCTATATTATGTATTTAAGGATTTTTCATAATCTTGTCTCGTCAAATAAGGTTGTTGACAGTCATCGCCAAGATTACCTATGTCTTCTTCTAACTCCTCAAAATATTGCATGTCTTCTCCTCCTATAAAATTTTCATTTTTGAAGGGGGCTTGAATCTTTTGGTCCTCATTCTTAATTTTTCTTTGTTGTGTTTGAGGGTTAGGATTCCTTCTGAAATCCTTTCTAGGGAAATGATCATTTTTTGGTTGATCCAATTCCATTCTTGAGATCTTATTTGATAATTCTTTAATTATTCTCTCCATATCATCCATCTTGTCTTCCGAAGACCTCCCAGATCCAGAGGGTCCCGCTTGTTCTCTATACTGTTTGGTTTCTTTATTTCCCGTTTCAAATTTTGTTTTTAACTTTCCTGATGCCATCATATTTGATTCAATTTCTAAAGCATCATCCTGCATTTTAGTGAGGTCTACAAATCTACTCTCCCTCAACACAGAGAGAAATCAGGGTCAAAATCCCAAGCAAAAGTTACTTTCGCTGCGGGTTGGGAAGGTTTAACCTTGGTTGGAATTTTACTATACAACTTATTAAACCTTTGGGTAAAATCGAGAACTGATTCTGAATTTTTCTTTCTCAGATCTCCAAACTCAATTAGATAGTAGAGATGATCTTTCCTTTCTCCCCATTGTCTGATAAACGCATTTTCCAACTCATCATGTGATCCTATTGATCCTGTTGCTAGACCTCAGAACCAGGTTCTCACCTATCCTTCAAAGTTTTGAACTAGGAGTCTCGAATAAACATCTTCATGTTCAAGACCAAGGATGTAAGTGAATTGATCAAAGAAATTGATGTGTTCGACAATAGTCAAGTCTCCCTCCCCAATGAATTTCGACAGATTTTTCATATAATTTTCAGGTAGGTCATGGAGGGGAACTGGGAGAACTAGAGGGGCATATCTAGCAGCTACCTTAGAAAAAATTCTAGGAGGTGGTGGTGGTCCTTGACCAGCTCCTCCTCCTCCTACACCTTCGTCACCACCTTCTTTGGCCGCAACCATTGAAAATTTAAGAGATGAAACTTTGGTATTTATGAAAGGCTTTCCAAGAACATGTAGAGGCCTTTTGGTTCCTTCCGAATTTGGTGAGCAAGGGTCAGTAAATGGACAATTAGAAAAGATCAGAACAAGGAAATGCAGACTGGATTCTTCAGACTCACAGGATGTGTACACAGGGGAACCAACAAGAGTCGAGTCAGGGTATAAAATATATTCTTATAAACTTGGAGAGGTTGGAAACCAAATTTCAGGAACTAATGCAATGTCAATAGAAGCGGGAAGTGAGATAGAACTTTTACCTTTATTGGCAAAAGAAAAAGTTGAAAAAGTCTCAGCTTTAAATTCAGGTAAGACCAACTCAGGTTCTAGGATTTCAATTCTATTGATGTATGGTTCTCCGCAAAGGAGTGCGGTATTTGAATTTTCAAACAGATCTTTAGTATTTGATTGTGTGGATTTAGGTTGATAAATATTACTTGTTGAAGAAGCAGTCTGTTTAAGGTATCTTCTTGATTTAAAAAAAAATTCTGGGTCGGATACAGGGGAAGTCTGCTTGATGTATGGATTTTTTCTAGTATTCTTTCGATTAAAAGCCAGTTTATTAATCATGGATTCACCAAGTGAAATATGAAAATATCCTTATAAAGTATTTGATCTTTGTTCACTATCAAAGAAAGAAATTACCAATGTCGTTCTTCCCAGGGAAAAAAAAATAACTTCGTTTCTTTGCTCCCCGGCAACGGTGCCAAAAATATGTTGTTCTAGAGTTTATACTTAAGGATTTAAAGTATAAAGTCTAGGCATCTGAAAAAGTAAAGAGGGTTTAAAATATATAAAAAGAAAAATAGTTCTTTAGGAAAGAAGCTATAGCTTATTTCTGAGTTGTCTTTGTCTAGCTTCAAATCGTTCCTGGATGCTTATGTCCTGTTCAATGGCTTCCCTTGAACGTTCAAGTTCAACCTAGGTGGTGGATGTCTCTAGGATAGTATTAAACAAGGTTAACGCAATGATGTTTTGATCTGTGAGGCTGGGTGCTATATTAGGTTGTCTTGCAATAGGTACAGTCATGGAGGAAAGGAAGGTTTAAAGATCTGTTTTTTTTTAAGTTTGTTGTTTCTATTTTAGATTATATGAGAAAAGTTCCTAAATTTAAATTAATAACATAACAATTTCATAGGTCATTTCCCGTATCTGAGTTAAATTGAAAATAATGAATATGATGAAACAAAACATAAAGTTGTTCAAACAACATGAGGCATCAATCATGGAAGAATCTTACTTCGTGACAGAAGAATAAATTAGACGAGTAACCTTTAATGAAGCATAAAATATGGTAGTCTAAATAATTCATAGGTCTTGTGTCTGCTAATAGAAAATATAGAGGAAAATCTCTAAACAATCAAATGAATAAATAAGCATATAACCATAGTATATGTTGTACTAAGATGAAGTTAGACATTCATCAAAGATATATAAGAAATGGTGCTAAATATGAAAGAACAAAAGAACACATAACTTAGGATTGACGGAATATGGAGTCTTCGGTTTACATTTGTCATAATTTTTGTAAAGGAGAAATTTCTCTGCTATAATCAGCCAGGAAAAATCCTTCTCTAAGTCTTTTCAAATTATATTTATACAACAGTTCTCAACCCTAGACATTTGGAACTTTCCTTACTCCTAGATATTTAATGGTTACAAAAATAAAGACTTGAACCGTTTCACTGGTTTCTTTTCTATCTTATTACATACACTGGTATAATGGGCAACATGTATCGTTTCATCATTTATTTGAAGTATTTCCTTCACTTGCTCTGAGAGACTCAATGCACTTGCTTATAAACTACACTAATCTTCGTGAAGGCTCCCACACATCCTTTGCTTCAAACAGATACAGCTTCCTCTGAGTTTTCGGCAAGATGTCCTCAATCCTTTTACCCTCAAACTTCATTGATTGTAATTGTAAACTTAGCTTCACCAACCATCTATCCATTTGGGTAATGTCAATCTGTCTTAAGTACGAAATTTCAATATGAGCTTCATTCAAGCTCTCTTTTATGTTTAGTTGATGCCTTATAACATTGATCTATACTAGTAGTCCAGGACAATCACCCTTTCCAATGCCTAGCAATTTTTTATCCAGCACATCGAAGGTCTCTTCACAATATTCCTTAATTTATTTGTCCATTTTCTTACCTTCGACTATATTGGCCTCCCATACCTTTAGCATGATATCACCCCTGATTTGTTCTGCAACAAAAAACCTAGGAGTTAATGATACCTCTTCTTTAGCCAAAAATACGTTTTCTTTTTGAAAAGCGGCCTGGACTATTGTAGCCTCTTTTTATTTGAAAGAAATGTTCTCTAATGATTGAATTACTTCCCAAAAATAGTTTTGAATGATATATACTTTAGAAAATAGACTTTGTTGTTCTACCTCTAGCTTCTGATGCACTTGCAATGCCTGGGCTTGGAATACCGTTATATTTGCCACCTGGATTTCAATAGAACTCAATTTATCTTGCAACTGACTTACTAATTCCTCTTGTTGAATGACCTGTCCTTGACTAGCTTGCATCTTCTTATACATCTCATCTAAAATAGACTTGAGCAGTTGAATCTCTTGTTTGTCAACAATTCTGGCCCGCTCTAGTCCTTTATTTATCTCATCTCTAATATTTTTCTCTATATTTCTTATTTGACTTTGCAACTGAGCTATCATTTGATTCCTCTACTTCAGCCCTGCTTTCATATTGTCAACTGAGAATAAGTTGGTCATCGCGAAATCTCCCAAAGAGCTTGCTACCTTTGTGGCAAAGTCTTCCTCTTATAGATTTTTTCCATCCACAAGTATCCTGTGATTTTTGACCAATGTACCTTCTTTCAGGTGCATTTCTTGTTTCACTACAACTTTTCTCTTTTTACTGAGCAAGAAGTCAGAGGAAGGTATTTCTTCAATAGATATTGGGGTAAGGTCACTTACGTACGTAGCTCCGAGATGGGGAGCCCCAAAACTTGACTGTAAAGGAGTCAATGCTATAATAGGACTGCCTAACTCTGTGAATTGTGTTCCTTCTATTGTTTTGGGGGTATCGACAGGAATAGTTGAAGATAAAGGAGAAGTCGTTTGATTCAATTTTAAAGGTGTCTTGGAATTAAACTCTTTTTTAGACCTTGGGTGTTCTGTCTATGAAGCTTATGATCTTTGTGAAGACACTTCAGGATTCTTTGGGTTTCCCTCGGTAGTCTTTTTATCTAAAGACTTTGGTTCAAAACCTGGAGATGTACTTTCTTTTTCTTAAGGAGGAGTTGTCGATTCTCCCTGAAGTATCTTGGTCAACCCAACTCATCTGTTCTTTTGGAAAGAAAGAAAGTTGGCTTGTAGATCAGAGGGCAACACTTGGACTCTATCTAATATTTCCTCATAATCTCTGGCTCCTTTAAATATGTCATCACATGGAGATTCTTCGTGCTCATATGTTTTCATATTGCAATGAGATAGATGATTTCCCACAACTTGATATGGATCATGCCTTCTGAGTTCAATGTCTACGAGTTTAATGTCCTCTAATGTTGCAGCTTCTACCTTGGAATGACCAAAATTTAGCAGTGAAAACCTCCCAATCTGTATAGGAAAAGATGGCCATAATTTCTTCTGAAATGCTTTTAACTCTTTACTGATGCCTCTTTTTATTATTTGGTATGCCACTTCTCTGCACACCAGTATATCAAGAAGAAAATTTGGGAGAGCATGAGGGGGAATTGAACATCTGAAGAGTCTGACATAAGATAAATTCTCTTCGATAAACCAATTTGGAACCGTTTTGACGTTTCCCATGATTTGGTCTGAAATCTGAGGGGGTGGGCATCCATACAATATTTGGTGAATAGGAATCACTACACAGTGACAAATTTCATAAAATAAATCTCTTACTTTTTCTTCCCATAGTTGAGAGTGATATAAATGGATGGGTTTTGCACAGGTTGGATTCCAGCTCCAATTCATCAATGGAAAAGGGGTCATATAACAGATAGCATCCATGACATAGGCAGACATATAAAAGGATGCAGGTCGGCCTTTTGAATTTGAGATTTGGTACTCAACAATCTCCTTGGTTAGGTTATCTAATAGAATCTTATCCCAATTGAAGGTGAAACCCTCGGTTACCTCATGTATAATTGGCATGTATTCCACTGGGAAATGGGTAGGGATTTTCCTCCCAAATAGTCTAGATAACATCATTTCTATATATACCATATATTTATTTAACAATGATGTGGCATAAACACCATGTGTATCAGCTCTAAATTTCGCTGGAATTCCCCACCATGTTTTGATTATATCTGGACAGGTTTTTTCAAATTTTGTACACTCCTTTCATTAAAACTCTTCTACGAATTCAACATTATAAATATATTTAGAAGCAGGGGATATCTTTTACATTACTTGAATGTGTTCTGGACTTAAAGAGCTGATGACGGCCTTTTGATGGTTCATGATGCTTCTGATCTGCACATGGGTGTTCATTGGAGCCCAGTTTATCATGTCATTGTATGGCATGAGCTTCGGGCGTGTAGCTATTTTATGAAGCTCAGCCTCTGCTATAACTCTGAGTTTATTTCCAGTTTTATCAGTCTTTTCATCTCCAAAATCATCTGGGCAATTCCTGACCTCATGTTCCAAGATTTCAAAAATCTACATCCAGGACCTAACCAAGTCAACAACGTGTGGTGTGGTATCAGATAGAATGTCCGAGTTCATATTTGAGCCTTCAACAGCCTCATCACTCTTCTTCAGCATTTTCCTGGGTTCCATGATGTCTGTGATAAAAAGTGGATACCTATTACAAAGAAAAAGGATTAAACTTTCTCGAATACAACTTGTTGATTAGCTGAAAGTGAGAATAAAATTTGAAATAGAGACCTTTATTCACCTTCAGCCTGCCTTAATTAGAATGTGATTCTATGGGCGATGAATTTATTTACCTTAATGAAGAGAGTACAACTGGAGATACACCTCTTACACTATTAAATATCCCATTAATCCATAATTAATGCTGCCAAATATCGGTGATTCGAGACCTGGAGTTTGGATGTAATATCGTTTAAGAATCCTGAAAAGAGAAAATGTGAAAAGCCATTTTATATCGTTAAACTTTGTTTTGATGTTAAGTTAAACTCACTTAAGCACTTAATACTTTCGGGACTCCATGATTCAAGGTTTTTTGAGCGTGATGAGTGATAATTCTCTGATTTCCCGAAATGCGTCTGATTAACAATATGTTAACTATGTTTAAAATTTAATTAATCGTGATTAAAAAGGATTTCATTACTTACACATACGGATTTTGAATTGTTGTTTGAGTTGAGATTCCCGAAAATGAAGATAAGATAAGCTTAAATTACCATTAAATGTTTTTAATTATTCTTATTAACTTGGTTTAACTTCTTTTAAATTTACTTTTCGTGACTTCGGTATCGAGACTTTGGGGTTGTTGTTAAATATCAAACTGTGTAAATAGCAGAATCCTGAAACCTGAAACTCTTGAAAAGATTTTAATGTTTTGACCCCTTTTCAATACCAAGGGTGGCTCCATAATCAAAATTTTTATTTTAGTTTAATTTTTTTAGGAAAAATAAAGTTTGTTTAAACAGAATCCACTTGCAATTTTCTCAAGAGTAGTTGTCGCAACCTTTAAAGAATTTATTCATAAGTTCCTTGAAGTTTATTTAGATGATTGGTATATGTTTAGTCTCTTGAAGAATCATATGGAAGTACAAATATTAATGTTGGATAGGTGTAGACAATTTCATATTTCATTGAACTTGAAGAAATGTATTTTATGTGCTCCTTTTGGAATTTTTCTAGGCCATGTGGTATGTCAGAAAGGATTACTAGTGGATTCTGCCAAGATTGCAGTAATTTTGGACTTACAACAACCTACATCAATAAGACAATTAAGAGATACCCCAGGCCATACAAGATACTACAAGAAGTTCATTAAGGGATATGTGCGTATTAGAACACACATGGAGGAGTTGTTGAAGAAAGAAGCTAAATTCCAATGGAATGAGGACTGCCAAAAGGGTTTGGACACATTGAAGAAGAAGTTAGTGACTGTGCCAATTTTGATATTCTTATATTCGAAGAAATAATTTCATGTTCACGTGGATGCATTGTCCATAACTTTGGGTGCAATATTATCTTAGTCAGGTGAGCGAGAGTTAGACCATCCAATTGCATTTGCAAGAAGGAATTTGTCAACAACAAAAAATATCTACACTACGATAGAATGAGAGGGATTAGCGATGATGTATAAACTACATAAGTTTAGACATTAGTTGTTGGGTTCTCATTTCAAGATGTATATGGACCATTCCACACTAAGATACTTAGTGAACAAGCCAACATTGGGGGGGATAATTTGCAAATGGTTTCTATTGTTCCAAGAGTATGGATTTGAATTCATCATTAAGCCAGGTAAATTGAATGTAGAACCAGATAACTTATTGTGAATTCTATCAGGCAAGGATGTAGGGAACCTAGATGATAGTTTACCAGATGCACATTTATTTGAAGTTCAAATGGTGGATGAATATTTGGTAGACATTGTGCAATTCTTAAATACATCAATGCATCCATCAGAAATGACAGTTGCACAAAAGAAACAGTTTGTGGTTAAGGCAGTGGACTATCAACTAATTGCATGGAACTTATACAAGTTAGGTGCAGATGGGATATTAAGATGATGTGTGTTAGAGCATGAAAGGCCAATAGTACTATCATAAGAGCATGAGGGTATTGCGGGAGGAAACTACACAGGTAAAGTGACTACACAAAATATTTTGTGTGCAGGGCTCTAGTGGCCCACACTTCACAAGGGTGCTAAGGAATATTTCCAAGCATGTGATGTTTTTCAAAGAGTTGGAAAGACATCCAGAAGGGATGAGATTTATTTTCATCCACAGGTTACACTGTAGGATTTTGAAATATTGGCAATAGATTTTGTAGGACCAATCAATCCACTAACCGAGAGATCAGAAGCTAGGTATATAATCACTCGGACATAGTATTTGACCAGATGGGTAGAAGCAACACCAGTCTCATACTGCAGCGTGGAAACTCCTACACAATTTCTGTTTGATAATTTAGTGACAAGATTTGGGTGCCTACGCATTTTACTGAGTGATCAAGGGGTACCCTTCTTGAATAAGATGATTACAACATTGACTAAGGAGTTTCAAATTCACCATAAAAGGAGCACGCCATACCATCCTTAAGCAAATAGGATAGTAGAATCCTTCAATAATATTTTATAGAATGCACTTACAAAGATTTGCAATGTAGGGAGAGGTGATTGGGGCTTAAGGATCCCTGCAATATTATGGGCATATAGGACTACAAGCAAACATTTGATAGGACATAAAACTTTTAGGTCTATATATGGACAAGAAGAGATAATGCCAATGGAATTCATTGTTCCAAGCCTACGCGTTGCTATGATTACAGATCTTTCGGACTTTGGCACGGTAGAGGAAATATTATCACAGTTGTTATGGCTCGAGGAAGACTGATTTATCACAAGATTCCATCAACAAGTCCAGAAGGAAAGAGAAAAATCATGGAATGATAGGAATATTAAACATAAAAGGTTTCAAGTTGGAGACTTAGTGTTGTTATATGACAAAAAGTTCATGCAATATCCCGAGAAGTTTACGATGCATTGGTTAGTTCCATACACCATTAAGTATGTGATAGAGGTAGGTGTTGCGTAGTTGGAAATGTTGAATGGAGAAGTTCTAGGAGAAATGGTGAATGGGAGTCACACTACAAGAAAAATAACCTCTAGTGGAGGTTTTTGTGGATGCCCCTATAAAAATATTCCAAAAATTCGTTTATAGCGGATGATACTAGTGGAGGTGAGCAGGAAGAGGTTTTAGAAGATGTTTCACACCGATGATTTTATAAGTAAATAATGCACCGATCTGTTTTATACAATAGGTGCATAGGTTCCCTCAAAACTAGGGCACAATACGAGGGTTATTTCAAATAAACAAATATTACACTAGGGCACACAGTTTCTCTAAACAATTGTGCATTGTTGTAGGGTTATTTTTAAAAATTTAATATACGATGGTGTGCTAATTAAATGAGTGCATTGGGACAGATGGTTTCTCCGAAACAATGCTACACCGTGGATAGGTTATAAAAAAATTTATAAATCGGTGTGCTCAGTAAATAAAGATGCACTGGTGAAGCTAATTATTTAGCGCACTGTACAAGTGTTAAATAAAAAAAATTTACTGGCCATAATCTTAATCATACAGAGATGTCAGTAGAGAGAGAAAAAACAAAAAAAAGGGTTCACCTATACAACATTTTATGGGATTGAGAGGTGAGGGAGAGGGACAAGGAATTTTTTTTTCATTGAGAAGCGATCTGATTTTGTTTTCATTCACCAAGAAATAAATACCGGTGTGTTACATCAATAACCACACCATAATAGAATTATTTAAAAATGCTCCGGTGCACAACTTAACACTAGAAGAACCAATGTGATATTAGTAGAGCGCACCGTTATATGGTTATATAAAAAATATTTACACACCAATGTAAGATAACATCGAAAAATATAGTCCAGTGCACTCCACAGTATCATGCGCACCAGTGTGCACCAGTGCTCCAATATGGAGCACTATGTTAGGGTTAATTTCCAAATTCACATGGTGCTCTATGTAAAACCTGCCACACCGGGGCATCTATTATTATACTGCACTGTGTCATGCTTAAACAAAAAAATTCGCACCATTTTAGTTTTTCAAAAAATGTACGGTGATGTGTTATGTAGTAGTAAATGCACCAGTGCACACACATGCCCAAAAAAATATGCACTGTGCTTTTGATGTTTAAAAAATATATATAATCGGTGCACTCAGTAAACATGTACTCCCCAATGTGGTTGGTCATTGGGTGCACCGGAACAAGGCTTTATGAAAAACAAAATCCGACGGTAAAAATTATTTTTACCATTTTTAGTGTTGTATAGCTCAAAAGCACCAGTGCAACCTTTACCTATTTGAAGCACTCTGATCTCGGATCTTTCCTCCATTTCCTTCCATTCATTTGTTGCTCGGTGTGTGAATTTCAAATTTTTCCAAATGGTAGGAAAATTTGTTTTTTTTTAGTACATTGCAACCATGCCTCCTCGACGAACAAATGTCTAGGTAATGTCCTAGTTTCTTCATAACTTAAGTTTTACTGAATTAAAATTTGAAATTGAGTGAAATTTTAAGTGTAGAAAAAAAAAAAAAAAAACTACTTGGTGTATTCAAAGAGCTCGACTTGCACCGCCTCAGTGCGGCCTATAAATTTATAGGGCACACTGCGTACCTTGTTACCTTTCTTGGCGATGCATTGGTAAACATAAATGCATTGGCGCGTCAATTTAACGATGCACCGAAGAAAAGTGTATAACTGGTAGGGAGGTGTGACAAAGTATAGATAACACATTGATTCATTAAAGTACATGGCGCACTACCCTTATCAGATATAGTTTTACGTAGTGCATTGGTAAATGTGTGCACCAGGGTGTTCATGTTTACCAAACGCACCACTAAGAAATGTAAAATTATGTTGCGGTGCACCCCGTAAATTTTTTGGTAGCATTGTATGTGGTACGATAGTAACGACTAGAACAAACCACAAAAAGTTTCGTACTCGGAAATTTGGAAAAGTTAATGTGATGGTGCGTCGATGTTTGTTACATGCACCGATGCGTGTAGTGAACGTATACACACTTCTTTTTGCTAATTTCTATTTTTTTTTTACGTGCATTAAGATTTTAATTTGTTTGTTTGGTTTAACCAGTGTGTAGGGTAAATGTGATGCACCGATGCATATGTGTTGTAGTGTAGCACCCTGGTGCGGTACTGTTTTACAATGCACCGCATAATATAGTAGAACATATTTTGTTCGATGCGTTACTTTGCACTGACGCATTGTGGACGATTCTCACAATATATGAAGATTGCCTACAGTGCATGACTATTTTTTGGGCGCACCGGTAATGCAACTAACTTATTTTTTAAGGAAGTTATTTTTCCGTATTTATAGATAAATTTAACATTCAATATATTTTTTTATGTTTTATGTATGAATGAGGCTGATGTATTTCATATGTTAATCATGCAGAGACATGAAAAGAGATAGTAGTAGCAAAAACAGGAGGAGAGGGTGGACCTGTACAATGTTGTACGGGAATGTGAGGCAAGGGAGAGGGAGATGAATTTGTACCCTCACCCTATTACTATAGTGACTCATGTTCTCTTGAGGAGCGTAGGCCTCCTTAAGCACTATGAGGAGGATACATCCCTGAAGGGTCACTCTAGCTTGTTGATGCACCTGATCCGTCAATGGGATGTCCATCAACAAGATTTCCATGTGGTTCCTGATCAATGGTACCATCCCACTGAGGAGGATATATATTTTATCACTGGGCTATCCATGAGAAGGGAGGATTTTCCCCAATTCCTAGATGTCCCAATAGGGGTCGCAACAAAGAGTCAGCTCATGTACTCTCAATGATATATTGGGCTTGATTTACATTCCCCAACTGATTTTTAGAATCTGGTGGACAACTACAAATCACTTCTTTCGCTGCAAAGGAGGTTAGGTTCCTCTCACTGTTAGTGACGACCATAACACACTTTAATAGTGATGGTAAATGCATTAGCTTACCTCTTTTGTATTATGTTGATTCATTGGTATAGATTCCACGGTGCATCAAATGGTCTACAATATTTTTCCCGTAGTTTTGTATAGCGCTAGACATACGTCATGCTATGATACATGGGATGTCGAACTTCCATTTTTCCTCATTGTTGTTTTTCTTATTTTTTGAGAGGTTTCCAGAGACTAGGCATATTTTTTTCCATCAGCTTGCTAGGCCAAGGACTGAGGTGAAAATGTGCATGTGGGTGAGATGATTCCCGAGAGGGGCTAGCCAAATTTTCCAGCCAGGATTTCCACAGACGCATTGGGGCTACTATCTAGTGAGGTGGATCACATGTTCATCATGGTTTCATGTGTTAGATTACTG
>JZKD02S2119704.1:329344-340710 GCA_000966675.3 Picea glauca
GATCTTCAGATATCTCAAAGGAACAAAAGAGTTTGGATTATGGTATCCAAAAGGAAAAGATCTATCACTTATTGCCTACACAGATGCAGATTGGGTAGGTTGTATTGATGACCGAAGAAGCACTAATGGAGAAACGTTCTACTTAGGTGAGTGTTTGGTATCATGGCTAAGAAAGAAAGAATCATCGGTATCTCTATCTACAGTCGAGGCAGAGTATATTGCAGCAACAACATGTTGTACATAAGTTCTTTGGATGAAACAAACTTTGAAAGATATACAGGTTGAGTATGATGAACCCATTCCAATATATTGTGATAATACAAGTGCCATCAATATCTCAAAAAACCCGGTGATGCACTCCAAGACGAAGCACATTCCAATCAAGTATCAGTTTCTACGAGAACAAGTTGCATAAAAGAACACCAGAGTTGAGTATGTGGGCACAAAAGAACAAGTGGCATACATCTTTACAAAACCACTTCCATGAGAAGCCTTTGAATATCTTCTCCAAAGACTTGGAGTTATTTCTACTCCAAAAATGAATTCTTTTTGAATGTTTATCTTATATGTCTTAGATGTACACGAGGAAGCACCATAAGAGGACAGTCTGTCAGGGGGAGAAGCCCTAGATGGAAAGATACCTTTGCCATTGATGACAAAGGGGGAGAGATTTATCAGATGCAGAGGACAGAGGCATGGTTCTAGGGGGAGAAGATTTATCAGATGTAGAGGAAAGAGGCATGGTTCTTAGGGGAGCAGATTTATCAGATGCAGAGGACAAAGGCATGGTTTTAGGGGGAGCATGAGTGATATGGTTTCAGTATTACATCATAGTGTTTCCATCAATGACAACCAACCTTAATCAACATCATGTCCTTATGTGAGTTTGTGTTGGGTATGTGTTATATTGTTTGCACAACTAGTTGTAGTGTCTTCTATGTTATGTCGGGTGTGCAGGGGGGTTTGAGGGGGGGGCACCAAGCCCCACTTTTAGGGGTAGCTCCCCCGAGAATTTTTTTTTTCCTCACGAAACGTGTCACATTTTTGCGTCATTTTTTATGTCGCCTCGATTATCATGTCCATTTTTTGGAATTTTTTTGACACAATTTTTGTCGATGGTTTTATATTTTTGGTTAAAGAATTAGGGTTGTGTTGACGGGTGTAGGTGAACACTCATCAACTAGAAGGGAGATTCTGGTCTGAGGTTGTCAAACTTAACCTAAGTCATTTGAGGTAACTCACCCTAACAAGTTTAACGATTCTATTAGCCGATAAATGGATCTAATCTAAGATACGAAAGTAAAATTACTAACTATTCATTAATGAAGACCTACTATAGACATTTACTATTCACACTTTTTATATACAAAATATGCAAATAAGAAGATACAAGATTTGCGATAAACCTTGTAAAACTAAGATTATAAAAGAGAACCAAATCTCAGGAAAAATTAAAATAGATTGGAAATTAATCTAGAACATACTACTAATCTAATTTTAATCTTGAAACTAAAAGAGAAAAGAAAAAAATATAAATTATAATGTTTTAACTTAAATGAGAAAATCATTTAAGCTTAAATGTTAATCTACATTCACAAAAAAAAACTAAATCAAAACAACAAAAAGAAACTCACTAACCTATAACTGGCAAGTATTTAAAGAGAACTTTTGATTGTGCCTTCTTGTATAAAGTTGCTCCAACAACCTGTCTGTTAAGAGGAATCTATGGCATAAGGTTGTGAAATACCAAGATTATGAAAGTACTCAAAGAAAGACACTTCAACTAACAATTAAAATCTCATTTATGATGTAAAAAGAACAACTGTTTAATCTGATCCTTTGTGAAGATATAATAAACCATTTGACAATAAGAAAATAATTTCAATTGAACAATTAAGTTATTGAAAGTTCAAAGTATACGAATAAACTCAATATAATTTAATACTTGCATCAAAATGATACAATCACAAGGATCTTAATAACTGGGACAATGAACTATTAGAAATTGAACATAATTAACATAAACATAAATGATATCAATTAACAATGCATTGTCAAAAATAGACTAAAGCTGAATTTTAATCAATCCACGATTAATCACTAGAATAATATGAACTATAGTGACATATATTACAATGAAAGAAAAACAATTAGACTCAGAGGGAAAAATCCTTAAGTAATGTATAATTCCATATCCTTCAAAATAAGCATTGATCCATTGTCCCAGAATTTCACCATGTCTTGACTTCAAAAGAAAATGAGTATTTAAACAAAATGGTGATTAACTCTCATATCCATAGGATAGAGGTAAATATTTTAAAAATAGAGAGGTTGGAATACCAAATCCTAATCAAATTTTATAATAACAATTTTTAAAACAACTTGTACAAATTTTGTTATGGCAACCAAAAATATATCACCCACTATTTTGAAATAGATTATATTACTAATAAAAAAAAAACACCCCACGATATCCAATAGCTAGGAAGAGTAGATGGAATCCTATTGTTTATTTAGAGACATGAAATACAAATAAAATTTAATTAGAAATCATATCAAACTAAATTAATACTAGCTACAAAATCTATGATTATGTAGTTGGTCTAAAAAAAACAACTAATGCTAAAACAAAAAAAAATCAACAGAAATGAAGACACAAATTACGTTACCCAAATTACACATTTGAAATTGAAGATGTGTGCATTTATTATCCAATTGTAATATTGACATTAGTTGATTTTTTAATGATAATATCTCTAGAGTTTCTAGGATTTTTACTTTCCCAAGACATGCTTTGTTGTGTTTCATTCTTCAATTTTTGGTTATCCCTTTTGATGCAAACCCCCACCACCTCTTGGGGATCATGTGACCTCCCAGTCTAGGATCGTTCATAGTAGGGAGCTGAATTAGCTCTCGGGTACTCTCTGAACCCTCAAAACTATGTGCCTCAAACCTTCTTGCATTTCCCTACACACAAATTCAAGTTCACGAGGGTCTTATCCAGTCAACGAAGAAATCCACATGACCTCGTGCCAAGTCCGTGTGATAAACCTCTTAAATGGTAGGAAAACCACCAGTACAGAGCTTCGGGCTTTGATATTTCCAACTAGAATACACAACATTATTCCCAAATGCCAAATTCGCGAATAAAAAAACTCTGGTGGAGATCAACAACTCTTAACGTGCCTCGAGATCTACGACTCATAGGTATTTTGGGACTCTGGAATCTGTGGAGTTTACTTGCTCCAACACACAATACCCCTGAACTCGTGAACTCCGAACTCATTGATCAAATGGCTAACACTTACCTTAGATCAATGGTTGACCTTTACTCCACGCTCTGGGCTTCGAAAATTTCAATAACACAACACGTCAAATCCCGTGGAGCGTCGAAATGGCGAACTCACGAAGGGTTGTGATCAACGGTCCACCTATCCTAATAAATGGATGATTGAGATCTACTCCAATTTCATGAGTTCTCGACCCAAGAAAACTTACACTTAATTTCCTCCGGAGTGCCAGATATCTGGAATCTGAGATCTATTGACACGTGACTCTAGCACCAACGATTAGGATCTGCTCCAACTTCGAAGCTTCAGGGAATCCTCATGCTCTCACTTCCATACTTCAAGCCTGTCGGATAGTTGGGCTTCCAAACCAGACTGGATTTGTGGACACGTGTCCTCACAAATGGACGGTCCATATTTACTCCAAACCCCAAGACTTCTGGAAACTCATCTCCTCAATGACACACACTCGAAAACTTCCAAATACGTGAAGTTTGAAGGATTTCATGGATTATTACCCACACTATTGTCCCATATCTGACGGCTAGGAAATATATGAATCCTCCTCGAGCGAATCTTGTCCACTCGACCTTGGAAATAAAAGGGTTCTTCCTCTAAACGATTTTTTTTCTATCCCTCCTGAGATTTATCACTCAAAGTGATTCAGACCTCTGACACACAGCTTGCGCTTCAATGAAACTTGAAACTTGAATATTTTTAGAAATTCCTCTTGCACACTCCTTGATCTCATCCTCTTTCAGAATATTTCAACACTTGACTAAGTGTCGGCCCTGTTCATGCCTTGCATGGGTCTTCTTGAGATTTTGTACTTAGACAAGTATATGTGCACTCCTTGCACTCACTCTATGAAGTTTCATTCTATCTTTCCTAAGCTATTAAGTCTGAAAATGACTCTGCCTTCGTACTTCTTGCATGGCTACTACGCACTCCTTGCACCAGTGTTTCAGAAGAGAAATAATTTAAACTTACAGAACATCACAAGTTCATTCACTTAACCATAAAATGCACACATAGGCATGTAAAACATGGAAAGAAAATAACACAATATTACCTAGTTGACTCATAGATAAGCAAACTCGGGCATTTGAACTAAAATGCCTTCTATTATATTCCTTCAACAAAAAAATTACAAAAGGTTCTTGCAACTCTCTGCTTCTTCTCTTCTTTAGCAAGATAACAATAAAATCCAACAACAAATTGCAATATTCTTCAACAACAAATAAAAATTCTCAGCAACCTCATTTGGGCATAGATTACACATAATGATAGATGGAGGGGATTCTTGAGCCTTCCTACCGACTACTCTAGTTATTTCACATCATAATTAAAGCATTCAACCACTAGGATTATTACAATAAATGGGTAATTACAAACCATATATGAGTCAATGCTCGATATCTGTACAATCCTACAACTAATTAAGATAATTACAATCTTTTGCGATCTCATACAATGGTTCAAGCCTCCAAACATTAAAGGGTCTTTAATTACAATACTTTCGAAATATTAAGATGACGCGCTCTCCTTGGGATCCAAAATAGTTTAAATCTATGTGCTGGATGTTGAGGTGTCCTCCACTTGGCGTCATTGAACGTTGATGACGATGTTCCTGCATCATACACCTCTGGACAAAAAGATTCATGAAATCATGTCCATGATCTCTTGCAGTGTCTTTCCATGCTCTTAGATATCAGCATGAGTTATCCAACTGGCATCTTCTACTGAATGATCTTTCCACTTAACCATGTACTCGTAATAAGATTTCCTTCTGGTCTTCTTATTAATTCTCTGATCTAAGATCTTCTCTATCTGTGGATTCTCTTCTATGGGCATCTGTTTCTTCCATTGGATCTCCTTCTAGTCATATGTTTGTTTTGTATCATCAATACTGTAAGGGTGTAGGTATTCTACATTGAATATTGGATATATTCTAATGTCCTCTGGCAATTCAATCTCATAAGAATTTGCAACAAATTTTCTGAGGATCTTATAAGGTCCTATATTTTTCGTCTTCATCTTGTTATATTTCCCTTTCGGAAATATTTCCTTCCTCAGGTGTGCTAAAACTTGATCTCCAATCTCAAAATTAACCTTTCTTCTTCTCTGGTCTACTATTATTTTGTATTTCTCGATGCTATTTTGTAGTTGTCCCTTGATCTGATAATGCAACTTATGCATCTCTGTAGCAAAATCCTCTCCTCCTGTGCTTCATAACTCATCTCATCCCAAATCTCTCAACTCTGAATTTTCTCTTGGATGCATCCCATATAATATCTGGAATGGGCTCTTAATAGTGCTCCTATTCGGTGAGTCATTATATGCAAACTCCACTTGGGGCATAATTTGATCCCACTGGTTGTTATGTTCAGTGACTAAACTCCTCAACATGTTCCCTAAACTTCGATTCACCACCTCATTCTATCCATTCGTTTGAGGATGATATGTTGAACTGAAATACAAACTTGTCCCCAGCTTCTTCCACAAGGTTCTCCAAAAGTGTCCCATGAATTTAGTATCTCTGTCTGAAACTATGCTCCTTGACAACCCATGTATTCTCACAATTTCCTTGAAAAACAAATTAGCTATGTGAGTAGCATCATTGGTTTTGTGACATGGTATGAAATGTTCCATCTTTGAAAATCTATCTACTACCATAAATATTGGGTCACTTCCTCTCTGGTTTCTTAGCAATCCCAAAACAAAGTCCATACTTATAGCATCCCACAGCTTGTCTGGAATAGGCAATGGTTGATACAATCCATTGTTCTATTTCTTTCCTTTTTCATATTGTCATATTTTGCATCTGTCCACAAATTTATTCACATTAGACCTCATTCCTGGCCAATAGTATGAACAACTCAACTGCGCATATGTTTTATCATGGCCAAAGTGTCCATCCAACCCTCCACTATGCTTATCTTTTAGTAAATTATCCCTCATCGAGCATTTCTAGATACACAATTGACTTCCTTTGAACAACGGTATGCCTTGGATCAGATACTCCATACACTTACTTCTATCTCTTAGTAAATGGTTCTCACATGCTTCATAAGATTCTTTGAAATTAGGTTCTTCTTGATACATCTCCTTGAGGTGTTCAAATCCTAAGGTCTCCACTTGGAATTCATGCAAGATCAAACATATCTTGCTCAAAGCATATGCAACTTTGTTAGTTCTTCCACTAATATGTTTAATAACAAAATTAAAATTCTTCATGAACTCTACCCATTTGGCATGTCTCTGATTCAATTTATCATGTCTGGTTATAAACTGCAAAGCATGATTGTCAGTATATAAAAAAAAACTCTTTCAGAATAAGATAATGTCTCCTTTTTTTCAAATCTTGAATTACATCATAAAATTCCTTGTCATATGTGGAATACTTCCTCTTAACATTATTCAACTTCTCACTGAAATAAGAAACAAGCTTATTGTCTTGACTTAAAACTGCTCCAATGGCTACTCCACTACACCGCATTTAACCTTAAAAGTCTTCTTAAAATCTGGCAGAACTAGAATAGGTTGTTCTGTTATCTTTTCTTTTAATAATCTAAATCGATTCTCGAACTCTTCTGCCCAATTAAAATATTTATTCTCTTTCTTTATGGTGTCCAGTATAGGTGCACAAATACCACTGAAATTCTTGATGAATTTCCTGTTAAAACTCTCCAACCCATGAAAACTTCTTACTTCAAACATGATTCTTGGAGAAGGCCAATCTCTTATTTCCCCGACCTTCTCTAGATCCATCTTCAATTCATTTGAAGAGATTATGAACCCCAAATATACAAGTTTTGTTTTCATAAAAGACCATTTCTTCAAATTCACTAACAAATTCTCCTAATGTAAACTCGTCAACACCATCTTCAAATGTCTCAAATTATCCTCTTCAGTCTTACTAAAGATTAGAATGTCATCTAATAAAAAATCACAAACTTACCAATAAAGTCTTTGAGTACTTCATTTATCAATCTATAAGCGTGCTTGGGGAATTTGTTAATCTAAACGACATAACAAGCCACTCATACAATACTTCATTGGTTTTTAATGTTTACTTCCATTCATATCTCTCTCTCATCCTTATCTGATGATAATCAATCTTAAAGTCTATCTTGGAAAAATAACTAGCTCCACTCAAGCAATCCATTAAATCATCCATTTTGGGTAAAGGAAATGTATACATGATGGTTATCTTGTTGATGACTCTAGAATTTGTGCACATTATCCAACCTCCATCCTTCTTTGGACTCAACACAGTTGGTACGAAACACAGACCTAAAATTTCCCTAATCAAACCTTTATCCAACAATTCTTGGACTTGATTCTTGACCTATTCATTTTCTCGAGGGGTCAATCTGTATGCTTCTTTATTTGGAAAAATTGCTCCTGGAATAAGGTCAATATGGTGACTGATACTCATGATGGGTGGTTAAGAGTGAGGTAATTCATCCACCACAATATCAACAAGCTCATCTAATAGCTCTTGGACTTCTAAAGGTAAATCATTCATAGAAGTGCTTGTGAGAATGACTCTCGGTTTACCTACAACAACAAACTGTAATTTTTGGTCCTTCTTTACTTCTTTCAAGAGTTCCTTACCACTCATGAGAAGTATACTTGGACTAGCTTCTTCTTTGACTCCTTTATCGTCTATTGGAAACAAAATGTGCTTACACACATTCTTCTCAAGGGTATAAGTATTCTTCCTCCCATCATGTATGACATTCCTGTCATATTTCCACGGTCTTCCCAACAGAACATGAAAAACATCCATGGGTATAAAATCACATAGAAATTCATCCTTATAACCTCCTATCTTAAACTCAACCTTACATTATCAACTTATGATGACTTGATGTCCTTTCTGCAACCACGAAACCTTGTACGGATTTGAATGTGCAATCGTCTCCATCTTCAACTTTTCCACCATTTCCGTGGATACCAAGTTATAAGTACTTACACTTTATATGATCACCTTGCATACCCTATCTCTGGTCTTGCAAGAAGTTGTGAACAAACGATTCCTCTGGACTGGTTCTCGTGCCTCTTTCTATGGATTTATGAGTACTTTCCTCATCATGAGTGATCTTCCTTCTTTCACCACTTCTGCATTAATCTTTGTCTCCACACTCTTATTTTGTTCTTCAGAAATGTGAGCTTCTCCACCTCCTGTATTCTTCCTCTCGAGACATTCTAAAGACATGTTTCATGTTTTTTCCATAGGCGTAACACTTCACTTCTCCTCCTCTGCCTCTTCTTATTCCTCTGGGGAAAGAGTTTATTCCTCCATAGTTTCCTCCTATAGCACTTCCTCCTCTCTCTGTCTGACTGTGATATCTTCCAACTTCTTCTCTGGGCTTCTGGAACGTTTCCCTAATGGTTCATTTTCCTTTGTTAGGACTCTTTCCTCTGTTCCTTTGACTCTGCTTCCTTGCCAAATTTTCCTATGTTTTCAGGGCTACCTGATAATCATATTCCACCATTCTCATTGTCATCATGTTAATATCATCTTGGATTTCATATCTCAGGCCATTAATGTACCTAGCAACTTTCTCTTCATCATTCTCTCTATGTCCTGCTCTTATGTTCATCTTTTAAAACTCTTCGATGTACTCTTTCACCGACAAACATTTTTGTCTCAGGTTCTGTAGCTTCCTTAACAAATTTATCCAATAATCCTTGGGTATGAACTTAGCCTTCAACTTATCTACCATTCTATCTCAATTATTAATTTTGGGATTACCTTTGCATCTTTTATCAGCTTGGAATTCGTCCCACCATAACCCTGCATGTCCCTTCAATATGGTTACCACATGCTTTACCTTCCTCTCATCATCAATATCTTCATAATCAAAGTACTTGTTTATAGAAATTACCCAGTCAAGTAATTTTTCTACGTTTAAATTACCTTCATACATCGAGACTTCCATTTTCTCTCTCGTTCCCAACTTGACAACAACTCTCAACAGTCACTCCTCTATTTCTTGTTCTCCTACAACTTATTCTTCTTCAACATGTTCATTTTCACTTTCACTGACATCAACGGCATCAGGTGCTCTTCTTTGCACTGTCTCCATGTCTTCCAACCTTTCACAAAGTTGTCTCATCTCTTCTCCCATGGATTCATTAACTACATGCATCTCTCTACGTCTCCTTGGAGGCATGACCTCAATTTGTTTTTCACACAAAGATTACTTCAGGCTCTGATACCACTTGATGCAAACCCCCACCACCTCCTGGTCTAGGATCATTCATGGTAGGGAGATGAATTAGCTCGCGGGTCCTCTCTAAACCCTAAAATATATGTGCCATGGGCCTTCTTCCCTTTCCCTACGCACAAATTCAAGTTTGCAAGGGCCTTATCTAGTCAGTGGAGAAATCCACATGACCTTGGGCCAAGTATGTGGGATAAACCTATTAAATGGTAGAAACTTCACCACTTTGGAGTTTCAGGCTTTGAGAGTTCCAACTACAATACACAATAGTCTTCTCGAACATCAAATTCATGAACAACCGAACACCAGTGGAGATCAACAACTATTAACATGCCTCGAGATCTATGTCTCATGGGTATTTTGGGACTACGGAATCCATAGAGTTTACCCACTCCAACATGCAATACCCCCAAAATTGCAAACTCCAAACTCGTATATCTGATGGCTAACACTTACATCAAATCAACAATCGAACTTTACTCTACGCTCCGGGCTTCAGATCTTTCCATAACACAACAACTCAAATCCTCCAGAGTTATGAACTAGCAAACTCGTGAAGGTTTATGATCAATGTTCCACCTGTCCTTGTAAATGGACAATCGATATCTACTCTGGCCTTCGGGAGTTCTCGACCCAAGAAAAATTACACTTAATTTCCTCTGAAGTGTTAGATCTATTGACATGTGACTCTAATGCCAACGATCAGGATCTGCTTTGGCTTTAGAGATTCAAGGAATCCTCATGCTCTCAATTCCACACTTCAAACCTGTCGGATAGTCAAACTTCCAAACCACACTAGATATGCAGACAAATTTCCTCACAAATGGAAGGTCCAGATTCACAATGGACCCCGGGACTTTGGGAAACTCGTCTCCTCCATGACACACACTCGAAAATTTTTGAATACGCGAAGTCTGAAGGACTTCAACGGTTATTACCCACACTACTTTCCCATATCTGAAGGCTAGGAATGATATGACTCCTCCTCGAGCGGATATCATCTGCTCGAACTTGGAAATAAAAGGGTTCCTCCTCCAAAGGATTATGTTCACTATCCCTCCTAAGATTTTTCACTCAAACTGATTTAGACCTCCGACACACACCTTGCACTTCACTGAAACTTGAAACTTGAATATTTTTAGAAACTCCTCACGCACACTCCTTGCGCTTGTCCTCTTTGAGACTCTTTCAACACTTGACTAAGTGTTGGACCTATGCACACCTTGCATGGGTCTTCTCGATATTTTATACTCAAACGAGTATATGTGCACTCCTTGCACTCACTCTATGAAGTTTCACTCTATCTCTCTTGATCTATTGAGTATGAAAACTAATCTTCCTTTGCACTCCTTGTATGGCTACCGTTCACTCCTTGCCCTAGTGTTTCATAAGAGAAATAATTGAAACCTATAGAACATCACAAGTTCATTCACTTAACCATAAAATGCACACATAGGCATGTAAAACACAAAAAGAAAATAACACAACATTACCCAGTTGACTCATAGATAAGAAAACTTAGGCATTTGAAGTAAAACTCCTTCTATTATATTCCTTCAGCAAAACATTTACAAAAGGTTCTTACAACTCTTAGCTTCTTCTATTCTTCAACAAGATAACAATAAACTCTAGAAACAAATTGCAATATTTTTCAGCAGCAAATAACAATTCTCAATGTTGTTCCAGAGTTTGTGTTTTAAGGCTATAAAACACACCGTCTAGGCATCCATAAGAAAAATAAGTCTTTTGAAATAAGAAACAAAGAAAATCAAATCAGAGTTGGTTTCTCAATTGTCTCTGTCTTTCTTCCCTTTGATCTTGGATAGTTATGTCACGTTCTATT
>JZKD02S2119704.1:342489-356460 GCA_000966675.3 Picea glauca
AGAATATTATTTGAGAAAGTATTGGAACATTCATTGATTAATTTTCAATCGTTCTTTTTCCAAGAATAAGCCTCAAGTGTATTTCAAATTCATTAGATCTGAAAATTTTTAATAGCGCAAAGACTCCAGTCCAGGATAACAAAAAAATTGTTCAAAAAAAACAAAATTTAAGTTCTGTTTCAACACTCAACAACCTCATTTGGGCATAGATTACACATACTTATACATGGAGGGACTTCTCGAGCCTTCCTAGCGACTACTCTAGAGTGATTTCACATCATAATTAAATCATTCTACCTTTAGGATTATTACAATAAATGGTTAATTACAACCCAGATATGAGTCGATGCTCAATATATGTACATTCCTATAGCTAATTAAGATAATTACAATCTTCCATGATCTCATACAATGGTTCAAGCCTCCAAACATTAAAGGGTCTTTCATTACAATACTTTCAAAATATTAAGATGATGCACTCTCCTTGGGATCCAAAATAATTTGAATGTGCACACTAGATGTTGATTTGTCCTCCACGTGGCCTCATTGAACGTTGATGACGATGCTCCTGATTCACCTTTTAAGTTCCCTATTTTGTCTCATTACCTGGTTGAGGCGCATTTGTAAATATGGGACATCTACATAATAAAACTAAGACCATGCTAGGAAGTCATGACAACACTCAGGTTCCAATTTTGGGATCGACTATTGTTGGTCTATATCCAAGGGTTTTTCTTGAACAAGTTTTTTCTTTTAAATCAGCCTGAATGCCTGAGAACCCATCACAATTTTGAAGCAAGGGAGGAATATTTTAAACAAAGTCATATTGAATGTGATTGTCTTCTTCATAATCTTCACTTGTATTTTTTGAAGAACCTTGATCTACTACTTTTATCGTTAGAATTGGGCTCTCCCTTTGTCTATGTTTATTTCTAATCATTCTAGACAAAATGTGACTTGCCCTTTTATTCTTAAAATCAATCTCACAGATATCCTGGAATTGTCTAGTTCGTTTACCCTATTCCTTGGGTCTCTCATTAGTCTTTTAACACATGGGATATTCTTGTTGATCAAGATAACCCAATGAATGGTTCTTCAACTGGTTGAGGACTGTTTCTAGAGACATTTTGGTAACAAACCCTTTTCTTTTTTGTGTCACCCATGCTACAGGAATTATGTATGCTTGGCCATCGAGAGACATAATGGGATCGTCATGGAGTTGGATCGCAATATGAACCTCCTGAGGTAAAGTTTGAGGAGAATTAGATTCTTCAGCATCTCGAGTTAAATCGATGATAGGGTCATTATGCTCGGGTAAGAATTGATTTCTTAGCATAAAGTTTTCCTAGTTGTCCTATGTGCTAGTAAGATGAAATTCAACTAAGGTATGAATGAGACTATGACGAAATAGACTAGTTTCAGGTTTTTGACTCAGTCGCTGGTAAAATTTAGAATATGTTTGAAAAATCCTATGTAGATAAAAGGGTAGGTTTAAATGAAACCCATGAAAGGTCATGAGCAATTGAATGTGGAAATTGAAAACAAGGTCATAGTGTCCTTCATAGGTAACAAACTGTTTAATTATCAATAGGAGATTGTGCCATCTTCTATGAAAGAGTTCTATTGACATACCCTTAATGTGGTATTGTGAACATTTTGATGCCAGCAAAGAATGCCACATCATAATTTTCACTTTCATTTTCTTGAACCACTTATCCCCTAACTGAGGAACACCCATGGCCCAAGCGAAAACTTCCTCATCAACCTGCAACTGAACATCCCCAACCCTAACCTTGGTACCATAAAAAATTTTGGCAAATGTTCTGGCCACTTCGATGTTAAATCCCTTGAATGACTGTACAAACCCAAACCAACCAACCTTGGAGATATTATCAGTCATGTCATCATAAGTTAGTAATGTTTGCATCTCGTTTGACTCTATTCTCACTATAGGGGACATAAGAGTTTTGGAAGGGTTAGCAACTAAGGTGGACCAAAAAAAATACAGGTAGTTTTTTTACAGGTAAGAACACTATAGACACAACAAACTAAACCCATAAGTAACAGAGGAAGTCAGACTAACATACCTAATGACAAATTAAAACTGAAGGAGATAAGGATGTCCTAAAACCATCCATCACTTGAAATATTGATTACCTCCCGTAAAACATAGGACAGGAGGCTTAAAAAGAAAGAGACTCATGTAATCCTTATGGCCTACCATGAAACCTTGACCTGAATTCAGGGACAATAACATGTTAAAAGTAATGATTTCATAGACAATCAAAAGGTCGTGATGAGGTATAGTCATATCATTGAAGAACATGGCGCGATATGAGATTGGAATGATCAAAAGATATGTTGATATATTTAGAGAGGGATAGGTTTACAAAAAAGATGCTTCTTTAAAATTAGTTTGTCTTAGTTTTCAACAAGGTTTAGTATAATATCTACCCTCATTATATGTTAAGAGGTTTATTTTAATCAATCTCACACATTTGTTTTTTAAATTGAAGTTTGGATAAAGGGAAATGAATTGTACTTAGGTTCTTGAACCTTCAAACAAGACATAATACTGAGACCTTCTTCCTGTACATAAGATTAGGGAGGAAAAAATGATAATATTTGATCCAAGCAAGGGGATACCATTGAAAAATTTTGACCAACGATTTGTGTTAGCGATTAAGATTGTCATGTTCTGGTGGGTGGTGATTTTGGCCTAGGTCTATGATTTTGCCTATATTTTCTGCCCTTTTATGTAGACCTGATCATAGGTTTCTCCTCCCAGTGTATATTTGCCTTTGTTGTTTTATTTCATCCTTTGGTCAACTGGTTTTCCTTGTCGAAGTTTTCCTGAGAGATATCGGCCACGAGATTTTCTGTTCCCCCTATGGCTGATTACTTCTCTTTTTGTCTCTATTACCGAGTCTTTGTCTTTTCCCAAGTATTAGCCGTGTCATATAAGTCTTCATTATTGTTGGCCGCAGCACTAAGAGTGGTCTTATAAAGAATCAAGCGAGCGCGGGAATCGATATTTCAAATGTTGAGAGATTATGCATCAAGGATCGTGAAATCCTGATTCACGAAGGGGAAGATCTAGGTCGTTTGTTTGTGAGAAGCAGAGGGCCATTGATTTGAATTCGGTGATTTTGGAAATCAAGGGTTTGGGGTTCTCTTTGCCAAGTGCACCCATAGCCTGAAGCCCCAAAATGTAGAATCCTAATTTCGTGATTTCACGAATCAGAGGTTTCCCAGGAGAAACATCTCTTTCTCCCGAAATGCAAAATCGTGAAAGCTCCTATAAATTGCGCCCACGGTCCTAGTGCCCGGTCACAAAGGAAGAAGGTCTAGGAAAATGAGATAGCACTCATTGCATATTAAACATTTTGTATTGTCAATGGAATGATCGTGGACATCCATTTTGAAGTGAGTCTAACCGCCGAACTCAACGACTGTTTCACGATTTCGGGCATCATGGTATTGAAGCCAAGATGGGATGAAAACTCCCAAAATGAGAAACCCAAAAACATCACGTGGGAAAAGCATGAGGTCATGGCTCATAGTCACATGGGGTAGTTGTAAACAACCACACCAAAGGGGTCAAGACTATTTGTGTTAACAACAGAGGAAGGCAACATGGTTTCAAGGTGCTAGGTTTAACTCAACAAGTTAGGAGCGCAACCTAAGAGCATTCATGGATTCTTGGGCTCATCCTGATCCCAATAAGAGCAGTGAATGAAGCCAAAGAATGTGGTTGAAAACTCTTTTCAACCATAAATAGGAAGCATGGAAGCACCGGTTGTGGAGGCGGGTTGTCAGCCCAAGGTCACCCTGTCATGAAATTTTCCTGTAAAACCCATACTATCTTAGATTTGCGTCTGACAATGGAAAGCCTATGCAGTCTGACAGAAGGAGAAGAAACACAAATCTTTGAATGCAGGGGTCCAATTGCATGCCTGGGGGACGTTAGCATTTCTGAGTATATATACTCATGTTTTATATTTTGTAAGTGTTGATGGTTGAGCTAATATCTCGATTTGTAAAGTTTTAGCAAAGCCTCTGGTTCTCTGGTTATGATATGTATTTGAGACTTCTTGTTTAATGAAAGTCAGTTTCCTTTCATCTTTTTGTAACTGTTGCATTAAAACACTCGGGCATGGAGGATCCAGTCGAGGGTAGTTGTGTTTTTGTGATGGAGGTTTGATCATGGTGACGTTACAACCAGTTTCTTGTGTTCTCTTTTTCCTTTGATGTTGAGAGCTCGAGAATGGATTATCCAGTCAGGTCACTATGACTGTATTGTAATGTATGTTTGATTGTAGTACTGTCATAGCAGTTTCAGTTTCTTGAAATTCTGAATTCAAGAGGATCTTGTATTTGAAGTTTTTCCTCCTTAGGATTCTAGAAGAACATATGTCCATATCATACCATTTCATTCTCCTCAAATTCTTCCCCCTAATCACCACCATACTTCAATTTACTGACTGAAGTTAGATCAAGACCTCACTTGCCTATGCGTGCCAACCCAGTTTTATGAGTTAGAACGATATAATCTTGAGACTGTGTCCATTAGACCACCCTTAAATTTATTCATTGTTACATACAAACTGATGGGTATTGGGCTTACCTTTTTCGCAATCCATAGGTGACTTCTGGTGATAACATTTCTGGCACCATTGCCGGGGACGAAATTGAATATTTTCCCTAGGATTAAATGACAAATATTACTAGTTTTGAAGGTGCATCATAACTTAGTACATTAAAGATTGCAACTGTGCACCTGGCGACTCCACTATGGTGACTCCATTGAGGCGGATCCACTAGTGACTCCACTGTTTCAGTTATGGCTTCTAGAAGTAGACACACGAGTTCTACTCCATAGCTACCTTTAGCAACACCTGAAGCTGACCCAAAGAAAATTGTAAGAAAGGGAAAGTCCATCTGAGAAGGTACTTCTACTGTTGAACCAGGTATTTCTGATAATTTCCACTATCCTTCTTTAAAAACTTCAATTTTCGCTTCTCATTCCCCTGTTATACCTTTGTTGGAGGTAGTGGGGGGATAACAAAGATTTTATGTATTATATCACAAAGTTTGGGTCCCTAAAGAGAAAAGAGGGAGAATATGTTTCTGATTTCTCCAAAATATTCAACAATATGTACAAGAAGATCCCTGCTGAGATAAAGCCTATAGAATCCTCTACCAAAATCACTTATGCTAGTTCTTTTGACCCTGATTTCTGCCTCTTACTCAGGGAAAGAAGAGCTACTTCCCTGGCTCATATGCAAGATGCAGCCTTGGAAGTAGAATCCAATGTATTGGTAGTTGACAGAATTAGGAGCAAAGCTGACAGAGATAGAGGAAGAGGAAGATCTGAGGCCTCAACCTCTAGTTCTTATACATGCTACCCTCAAGTAGATGAATTAACCAAGATGGTGAATTCCCTGTCTGTAGAAATGGAGAAGGTGAAATTTGAAGGGAAGAAAGGTTATAAGAATGTCCTAAATACTGATAACAAAGGCATCTTCAGGAGGCCGAATAAAAATTCTCCTCAGATTATGTCAAAGGAGCAGAGGGATAGAGATAGAAGTGATTAGAAAATCCAGACTCCCCTTCAAAATAACCTTGTTATTGATGAGGAAAGGGAAGAAGAGGAGCTCGACCCTAAAATTCACTATATTTGAGACACCTCTCCATTTCCCCATTTGACTCAATCTGCATACAAGGAATCCCTCCTGAACAGTCAAATAAATGATCCAAGCAAGGGAGAAAAGTCCAATACCAGTCTCAAATAATACAACCTTGGGCCAAGAGGAAAATAGAAGAGTCTAACATCTTTTCTTAGCCTCCCAGAGCAGAGAATCCTACTAAGCATGCAACGAATACCATTAAGGAAAAGAAAGATCAAAATCCCTTGCCAATAGTGAAAGACCCTATCCCATATGTAACGTTCCCCCGACCACCCGCAGGCTGGAGTACGCCACTCTAGAGAAACCACTCATGCTTTGACACCATTCTGTAACATTCCCAACCAAAACAGGCTGGAACATTCGCAACCACAACAGGCCGGACCATGATACTCTAGGGAATGCTTTCGTTCACTTACTACGGAACATACGATAACATACCAAGTAGTCAACTGAGCTATGTCACATAAATTTACTCTTTAAATTGCATGCAACTAAAATATATACATACAACATTCTTGCGGAATCTTTACATATAAACATAAACAAACAATTAATTTCTGTAACATACAAATTTTATACTGAAATAACAGTAACTATAGATATGTGGCATTTATAGGGAATTACCCATAAACATACAGGCAATTATAATCACATATATGATAAACCATAACATAGGCATGTAAATAACAAAGCATCATATCATTGTATCATACAATTGGTTCTTATCTTATAAATATTGTCACCAACTACGTACAGACCATCCACGAACCTCCCAGCCATAGACTACACTATTCATCACTCTCAACAGTGAGTCACCCCCAAGCTGGGACTGAACTCCACCCAGGGTAAAGGGTTCCTATCCAGGCTAAGGCTCATGGACAATAGGAAAGACTCCATCCCAGGTGCTCACTCAACTAACAACCTACAACCTCTCATTCCCCACATGCCTATCCCACCCAAGGAAATGTGCCCCTTCTCTGCTAAATAGTCCCTCGGCTGCCCCACTTCCCTTCCAGGGCTTCAGCAACAGGTCGGACTGGAAGTCTCAGAGCACTCTAGCTACAGTTTAGCACCTTCAGGAATCAATCCCCAACAATTCTCTCGCTCAGATAATTTCTCATGAGCCTGACAACTCACTTCTTCAATCCTGCTCCAAGCTAACTAGGTACACCAACTGAAAAGTGCTATGGGAATAGGGTCCAGAATGGTGAAATGGTTGTCTCAAGGATAACATAATGCGTGAGTGAAAATGGTCATGGAAACATTGACTAGTCTATAACTGAGTGTGGAAAGGAATCACTGTGAACTCTTCGTGAAAGTGATGGTGAGAATGATGGTTAGGCTGCTGGTAAGTTATCCCGTGAAAAGTCACCAAATGAGCTAAATCCCCCACGATATGAATGCATGTCCCCAACCTGACACTTGTCATATCGAAAGTTAATTTGGTTCACTTGTCCCCAACATTAGAACTTAGGATAAAATAATTATCCATACGTTATGCTTTAGGAAATATTAATATAATATTCCCTTGACTTTTGGCCCTCCCTTTCCCTAACTGGTGAAGTTCAGTCCCCCATCTCTTTTATTGTGGTCGTTCTGCACACAACAATGTATTTTATATTAATCATGAGTCGTGTACAAAGTAGGCGCAATGCCCTTTGAAATCTAGGCATTCCGACCTAATACCAAAACATAAGCATCCCATCTTATAATATCCGTCTCACCAGCCTATAACACATATCATATACACGAGGCTTGTTGGCCTCCATACATGCACGCAGTATCCTAGAATATGCATATTACATTATTTTACTGTGCAGTTCATGCACGCACTATGCCACATGATGTGCATTACCAAATGAGGTCAAAATAACTCACCAACTTAAGTATATTTATATTACATTTACAATTGTGTTCGACTGAGTGATATTACAATCCCCTCCCCTCATTTATGCATTGTCCTTAGTGCATCATACACCCATATATAACATAGTTTTCAAAAATCTTCAAAAAGATGTTGGCATTCTATCTGCATTGTATCTTCATGCTCCCAAGTAGCATCCTCAGGACCGTACTAGGTCCATTGAACCTTTACAGGCCCTATGGCTCGGTTCCAGAGATGTTTGACTTTCCGGTCCAAAATGCGCACCAGATGCACTTGAAAAGCGCCTTTTTCCTCCCCCTAAATCACATTCCAATTAGTATCATGATTAGCATCATGCATATATTTCTTTAGCAATGATACATGGAAGACATTATGAATAGACATAGATGCAGGAAATGCAATCATATAAGCAACTTGACCAATCCTCTCTAGTATTTCAAAAGGCCCACAAAATTTGGCTGCCAACTTGGTGCAGCTTCCCAACTTCAGGGAACTCCTGTTAGCTTTCACTTTCAGGAAAACATGATCACCCACTTTGAATTCTCTGTGGGTTCTGTTCTTATCGACGTAACTTTTCTATCTGTCTTGGGCAACTTTTAAGTTCTTCTTAATTTTTTTCATGTGGTCCTCCATTTCCCTCAGCAACTCTAGCCCAACTACTATCCTATCAGCTGGATTATCCCAACTCACTGGAGTATTACACTTTCTATCGTAAAGTGCTTCAAATAGGCTCATCTTCAATGATGCCTAATACCCATTGTTGTACGTGAATTATACCAAGTGTAGGTAGTCTTCCCATTTCGATGGTTTGTCCATCACATACATTCTCAATATATCTTCTATCACCCTGTTCACCCTTTCTATTTTTCCATCAGACTTAGGATGATAAGTTGTACTAAAGTTCAGATTCATTCTGAATCCTTTGAACAATCCTTTCTAGAAATTCAAGGGGAATTTCGGGTCTCTGTCAGACACAATTGTTTTAGGAATCCCATGCAATCGTGCCACTTCCTTCATGAAAATATCAGCAACCTCTACTACCTTGTGGGTAGTGTTCAGTGGAATAAAATGGGCAGCTTTCGTAAGCTTGTCCACCACCACCATGATTGAATCATGTAGCTTGCATGTTCTAGGAAATCCCATAATAAAATCAATTTTCACCACATCCCACTTCCATTCAGGAATGGTTAAAGGTTGCAACAACCTTTTTGGGTGCCTATTCTCAGCTTTCACTTTCTGGCATTCCATACATCTAGTGATGTACTCGGTTATCTCTTTCTTCATACCTGGCCAAAATTAATGACTCTTGATCTCTTCCATGGTTTTCTGATATCCAGGGTGCCCTGCATAAGGAACATTATTCATTTCATGCAAAATCATACGTTCCAAGTCCTAGACATTTGTAACAAAAATCATGTTCTTGCGCAACAGTATTCCATATATTCCCAACTTATAATTATACACCTTCTGAAGCATCTTACCCTGTTGTAGCATTGCTACCAATTCTCTGTACTGCAGATCTGCATTTGCAGCCTCTAGAATTTTTCTTATAATATTAGTTTGGTACATGCTAATGGTTGTAGCATGTAATTCATGCACCTTCCTGCTGAGTGTATCAGCCACTTTATTCTCTTTTCCCTTGATATGCTTTATATAAAATTCATATTCGCTTAAAAATTCTAACCACCTAATTTGTCTAGAATTTAGATTTGGCTGATCAAATAAATATTTCAGACCATTGTGGTATGTTCTTAGCTCAAACCTCTTTCCCATGAGGTAGTGTCTCCATTTCCTCAAGGCATGCACTATGGCTTCCAACTCCAAATCGTGAGTGGAATAGTTTCTTTCATGATCCTTCAACTTCCTTGATTCATAACATATGGAAAATCCATTTTGACTGAGGACTCCACCAAGTCCTTCATTACATGCATCGGTGCATACGATGAAGTCTTCTTCTAGGTCCACGATCCTTAATATTGGATCACTTGTCAATAATTGTTTCAAGTGTTGGAAACTTTTCTCACAATCCAGTGTCCACTGAAACTTCACTCCCTTTCTTTGCAAAGAAGAGATTGGGTTTGCAATCTTTGAGAATTCTTCAATAAATCTTATGTAGTAGCCTGCAAGACCCATGAATGATCTCACCTCTGCCACACTCTTCAGTGCTGACCATTCTCTAATGGCCTCTATCTTCTCAAGATCCACTGCTTTCCCATCCTTTGAAATGATATTCCCCAAATAATGAATCTGTTTCTGATAAAATGAGCACTTGCTCAATTTGGCATATAACTGACACTCCCTTAATACTTTAAACACCATCCTCAAATGATGTTCATGCTCTTCCTTTGACTTGGAATATATAAGAATGTCATCCAAAAAGACAATGACAAACTTGTCCAAATACTCTCTAAAAACACCATTCATTAAGCACATGAAAACAACTGGTGCATTTGACAACCCAAATGGTACCACTGGTGAACTCATAATGACCATACCTTGTCCTGAAGGAGGTCTTGCTAATATCTTATTATTTAATTTTTACTTGATGGTATCCTGATCTGAGATCTATCTTTGAAAATATCTTTGCATCCTTCAATTGATCAAAGAGGTCATCAATCCTTGGTAGAGGATACTTGTTCTTAACAGACATTTTATTCAACTGTCTGAATTCAATGAAAAACCTTAGTGTTCCATCTTTCTTTCTCACAAACAAGAATGGGGCACCCCAAGGTGACACGCTTGGGCATATATACCCCTTCTTCAGAAGTTCTTCAAGCTGCATTTGCAACTCCTTCAATTCTAGTGTACTCATTCTATAAGGAGTCTTTGATACTGCTGTTGCTCCAGGCATCAAATTTATAGAGAAATCAATGTCTCTCCTCGGGGGTAGTCTGGGTATCTCCTTGAACACATCTTCAAAATCTTCCAAGACTGCATAATCTTTCAAATTTGGCACCTTATATCTAGGTGTCTCTTCCAAATGAGCTGCAATTATTTGACATCCTTTTCTGTAACACATCTTCAGCTGCAATGCTGAAATTTATCTAATGGTTACTGCCCTAGGAATTCCCTGTACCTTTCTTAGTTTCCCTTCCTCATCCAGGCAAGTAAATGCCTTGTTTTGAGAGTCTAAGAGAGTGTGATGTTGGTCCAACCAATCCATCCCAATTAGACAGTCATAGGAACCTAAAGGCAGGATATTTAAATATGCCTTGGTGTTCAGTCCATTCATGTCTATGAGGCATGACTTAACCATCTCATTAACTTTTCTTCTAGCTCCTGTAGCCAATTGTACAATCTAGGATTTCCCATTCTTTCTTCTTGGCAATTGCAAACTTCCCACCATCTTAGGGTATATATAACTATGACTAGATCCTAAATCAATCAAAATAGCAAGGGTTTGGTTGTTGATCATACCTTCCACTTCAATCATGTGGGACTGATACTTTGCGTGCTTGTTGTCCTGGGCCTCATAGATCCTTGGCACATATCTTCCCATGTCCTCCACTATTTCAGCTCACTGTACATTGTGAACAACCCTACCTTTTTCACCTCTATGAGGACAATCTCTGAACCTATGGTCCCCTTTACAACCCCAACATTGCATAGGTGGTTGTCTTGGCCCTTGACTCCTTGTGTCAATCGTTCTGGGTTCTTTAGGCATTTGTTGTCCTTGTGGATTATTTCTGAAGAATGGTGGCTTAGTTCCCTTCTTCCTCTGATCCATCTTGAATTTCTTATTGTCTTCCCAAGCCTTTTGGAAAGCTGGCCTTGCTTTCTGATGATCATAGAGGTATTTATCTCTCCTTATTTTCTCTTTTAATGTCTTGGGATCATCATATTATATTTTTTCACTGATGAACGATGGAAACCCACTTAAATACCTTTGAATTTTGACTGTCTCATCCTTGATGAAAGAGACATACTTCAACAGTTCCAGAAACCTTCTCTCATATTCATCTATGGTCATACTTCCAAGCTTGAGTTCAAAGAACTCTTTCATTTTCTTGTCATAGTATCTCTTAGTCAAGTACTTATTATCAAAATATTTCTTGAATTCCCTCCAAGTAACACTTTTCTCTACAATGTGTTGTACCTACACAAGTTGATCCCACAACATGGAGGCCTTTCCTTTGAGTTGAAAGATAACGATTCTACCTTCTGCATGAGAAGAATAATTATGCAATTGAAAATACTTCCTCATGCCTAGAATCCATGTGTATGCATCTTCATCCTTCTTGTGCTCGCCATCAAATGTAGGAGGTTTGATTTTGTTCATTTCTCCTTACAACTCATCCACCCCAGATCTCTTATACCTTGTGATAGGGGATAGACTCGAGTTGTTTCCTGCTCTCTTATTGGAATGCCTTTGGGAATGATGGTGATGTCTACTAGCACTTTTTACTTTTATTTTCTCCTCTAAAGGTTTCTGACTCCCAGATTTACTTGAGCCACTCTCCTTAACCAATTTCTTTTCTATTCTATTCAAACCCTCCAATAGCTTCATGTTGAAGTCATCATGCTGCTCTTTGGCTTTCATAAGCCTTTCATTATCATCTTTATGTCTTTGGACATCTTTCTGCAAATTCTTGATGGTCTCAACCATATTCATATCGTCATTCCTTTCTTCTCCATGTCCGTTGGATTTCATTCCTTCCATGCCCAAATGGACATCCACCCCTCTGCTCTCATCTTGATGACTATAATTCCCTTGTTCTTATTCCATTCTTATGGACTCTGAACTGGTCTGATCTGATCGAGTTGTTGTTAATTCTGCAAAACATGCAACCATTGAAACTTATCAGGCTAACAATTCAACAATTCATGAGAATATGCACCATTTTGGTTCAATTATACACATCAGAATTATCTCTCCCGATTTCCTGTTGTTATCACCATGACAATTCTAGATAATACCCAAGTCTCGAAAACACAGACGCGTAGTGCCTTCAGAGATACACTTGTGCAAGAAGGTGGTTTTCCAAAACCACTTTTGCCAAGACGCGGTATCACGTGTCTCAACATGTCAAATCCACCACTCGTGGAGTGAGCGACGGCTTAGTTAGATCACCCTGCTTCACTCGTTCAGTACTTCGCATCCATGTGACGTCAACTGAATGCCACCAAGTAACGAACTCAAAAGCTAATCATTTGAAATGGATTGACCGAGCATGGCAACCCAATGCTCTTGTACGTAATCCATCTGCGCTTCATAAATGGAATTCTATAATTACCACTCCCAAAATATGAAGATATCTACGTATCCATAACCGAATTAATCTCCAAACAGCTCAAATTTCTGCTCTCTGTAAAAACACCTTTCGGTATCCACAACCTCAGATACATGGACAAGGCTAAATTGAGTGAGACTGGTTATTCGAGCAACATGCTAGACTTTCCTATGAATAAGGAGGAAAGGGTCCTTGCACACATTCTAGCAACTAAGTTTCACATGGATCCAGTTATAGACTCGCGGTTGGAAGCCAGGTTGAATCCCACTATGAAGGATTTAGTCATCAACAGGCCAGCCGCTAAGAAGAAAAGGAGCAAGCGACAGAAGAAGGAGGGATCTACGGCTGAAGCAGCCGAAAGTGTTGGAGAGAATCAACCAGTCTGGTTAAATTATTTCTTAAAGGCAGAGATCGTTAAAATGAAGTAAGTCTTCAACTAAAATAAGCATGTCTCAACAAATTTTGAACAGCCGATAGCGGAGGTAAAGAGTACCAGAGATGATAGGCATGTTCTTTAAACAACCCTTTTCACAACAGGCTAACTGTTGTCATCCCCCTTTTGTAATTTTTTTATTAATACGATTATATAAATATAGAAATGGATTTTAGACTGTTTTAATACAATTTCTATCTGGTGATGTTATGAATCTTGTTTTCTTTTATAATAATTTTTTCTTGTAATCTTATATTCTATTTTCATCTGTCTAAATCGGAGGAAATTAAAAATCAGAATTATTTTTAATTAATGCTTCGATGCGATTGTGTGTTTCTTTTTCTTTTATTATTATGCAATTTAAACTCAAACTCATCGCCTTCCAAGCGACTTCGCGTGCATTAAACTTTGACCTGTTCATTTATATTTGTCGTGCATAGCAATATCACAAGGTAAAATGCATTTTCGCACACCTAAATCTATTGTGCATTTCTTCTTCGTTGCACCAACAACTTATGCACACTACTCTTTCATTGTGCGTCAATATTGTTGGACACACCTACCACACTTAGAGGGGGGGGTGAATGAGTGTGGGGCTCTTTTTCCCAAAAAATCCATCTTGCACAAAAACTCATCAATTAGCATTCAACATTTATTCATTACCCATTGTTGCCATTTATAACCAGTTAGATGTGAGCACATATCAGCAACATATATCAGCAATATATCATC
>JZKD02S2119704.1:362951-373364 GCA_000966675.3 Picea glauca
CACCACTGCATCATATATATAAACTATGCATCATGTATCAATGACAACTCATTGATCCATCTTCATCAATGCATCATATCAATGATCCATCTTTATCAATTGGTTTCCACTTGGAAAACTATCATTCTCATCAAGGGCATAATATCAATGATCCATCTTTATCAATCTGTTTCCACTTGGACATCTATCATTCGCATCAAGGGCATCATATCAATGATCCATATTTTTCAATTGGTTTCCACTTGGACATCTATCATTCTCATCAAGGGCATCATTTCAATTGGTTTCCACTTGGATATCTATAATTCTCATCAATGCATATTCATTGTTCATCAGTGATCAATCAATCAATTACTTGACATCAATCAAACCAAACCATTTACATCAATGACATATGATCCAACAATCTCCCAAATAATCAAACCATTGGCATCAATGACAGCATGGTCCAACAAATATCCACTGCACACAGTTTTGGTACCGTGCACCGATATTCCACATCCATTTCATCCTATGCATGCACCATGTCAAGTTTAACATATTCCATCGTGCCCAATTATCTGCGCACACTACTCAATACATCGTCGCGAATCAACTTATACTCATACTTATGTGTGTACCAACAAAACTCCTCTATGTTAAGAAATACTTGCACATCCCATGTGCACATTACCATGTGTGTGCTCACCGCGCAAGGATAAATTCAGCGCGTCCATCCACACATAATGATCTTCCGCGCAGCGCCACAATTTACCTCACACATTGGCACACCAACATTTTCCCGCGCGGTGCCAAAATTTACCACGTGCGCCAACACGCCAACATTTTCCATGGACACTTCGTGACTCCAATTTTGGTCACCTCGAAGTCACTCCTCTGTGAATATTCGCTTCAACTGAACCCCTCTGGCCCATCCAAGCTCAATGTTGAACTGAAGCTTCGATACCAATCTGTAACGTTCCCTCGGCCACCCGCAGGCTAGGGTACGCCACTCCAGAGAAACCACTCATGCTTTGACACTAGTCGATAACATTCCCAGCCACAACAGACCAGACCATGCTACTCTAGGGAACACTTTCGTTCCCTTACTGCGGAACTTACGATAACATACCCAATAGTCAACTGAGCTTTTCCACATAAATTTTCTCTTTAAATTGCATGCAACTAAAACATATACATACAACACTCTTGCGGAAGATTTACATATAAACATAAACAAACAATTTCTTTCTGTAACATACGACTTTTATACTGAAATAACAGTAACTACAAATATGTAGCATTTACAAGGAATTACCCATAAACATACACGCAATTATAATCACATATATGATAAACCGTAACATAGGCATGTAAATAACAAAGAAACATATCATTTTATCATACAATTGGTTCTTATCTTAGAAAGATTGTCACCAACTATGTACAGACCATCCACGAACCTCCCAGCCATAGACTACATTGTTCATCACTCTCAATAGTGAGTCACCCCCGAGCTAGGACTTTACTCCACCCAGGGTAAAGGGTTCCTATCCAGGCTAAGGCTCATGGACAATAGGAAAGACTCTGTTTCATGTGCTCACTCAAATAACAGCCTACAACCTCTCATTCCCCACATGCTTTTCCCACCAAAGGAAGTGTGTCCCTTCTCTGCTCAACATTCCCTCAGCTACCCCACTTCCCTTCTAGAGATTCAACAACATGCTGGATCGGAAGTCTCAGAGTGTTGTAGCTGCAGTTTAGCACCTTCAGGAATCAATCCCCAACAATTCTCTCACTCGAAGAATTGCTCACGGGCCTGACAACCTGCTTCTTCAATCCTACTCCAAGCTTACTAGGTACACCAACCGAAAAGGGCTATGGGAACATGCTCCAGAATGGTGAAATGGCTATCTCAAGGATAACGAAATGCGTGAGTGAAAATGGTCATGGAAACATTGACTGGATAACTGAGTGTGGAAAGGAATCACTGTGAACTCTTCGTGAAAGTGATGGTGAGAATGATGGTCAGGCTGTTGGTAAGGTATCTCGTGAAAAGTCACCAAATGAGATAATTCCCCCATGATATGAATGCATGTCCCCAACTTGACACTGTCATATCGGAAGTTACTTTGGTCCACTTGTCCCCAAATTTAGAACTTAGGATAAAATAATTATCCATACGTTATGCTTTAGGAAATATTAATATAATATTCCCTTGACTTTTGGCCCTCCCTTTCCATAACTGGTGAAGTTTAGTCCCCCATCTCTTTTATCGTGGTCGATCAATGTGCAATGATGTATTTTATATTAATCGTGAGTCATGTACAAATTAGTCGCATTTCCCTTTGATATCTAGGTGTTCCGGCCTAATACCAAAACATAAGCATCCCATCTTATAATAACTGGCTCACCAGCCTATAACACATATCATATACATGAGTCTTGTTGTCCTCCATACTGCGTGCACCTTAGTTACTGTGTGCGATATCCTGGAATGTGCATATTACATCATTTTACTACGCAGTTCATGCATGCACTATGCCACATGACGTGCATTACCAAATGAGGTCAAAACAGCTCACCAGCTTAAGTATATTTATATTACATTTACAATTGGGTTTGACCGAGGGATATTACACCATAGGTGAGATAAATTATGAAACCCCCTTCCTCCTTTAGCATTGAGCATGAAATTCAAAAGATCAAAATCCTTGTCCCCCTCGTAGAGATAGTCAAGCATGAAGACTTCAAAAGGTCCCTCTCCAACATGTTGCAGCCCGAACCACCCTGTCATTCCACAAACTTAGTAAACCTCCAAGACAAAAATCTTGCAGTCATATTAGGTCCTATGATAGAAGATAGAGATGATTGATCCCCTCCTTTCTACACATCCTTGAACATACATGAGAAGTTGTTGCACAACTGTCTGATGGATTCAGGGGCTTCCCATAATCTCATGCCCAAAACTGTCATGGAAGAATTAGGACTAGAAGTCACAAAGGCTTATCATGATTTGTATTCTTTTGACTCGAGGAGAGTGCAATGTCTTGGGGTCATCAAAGATCTAGTGGTAACATTTTTTCAGCTACCCATGAAAAGTGTGGTCATGGATATCGTTGTGGTTGATGTTCCTCCCAAGTTTGGCATGTTGTTGTCAAGATCTTGGATAAAACGACTCAGGGGAACCTTGCATATGGACCTCACATATGATACCATTCCATTCTTTGGAGGGGAGCATAGGAGACTATACAAAGAAGCTCAATTGGCCTACATTATCAGTGATGAAGCCGATCCTACCAATCATCCTATATTTTCCTTTGATACTGATTTGGGTTCCAGTCTGTTGCATCTCACTAGCGCTCCTGAGCCCCCTCTTGAAATAAGAAAGCCTATTTCTCTCTGTGAAGATTCTCCTCCAATTACTTCTATTTGGAAAATGTTCTTTGATGGAGCTTCTTCTAAATAAGGTGCTAGTACTGGGGTAGTTTTTGTTTCCCCTGCTCAAGAAACCACATCTCTGTCGTACAAGTTAGAATTTGAAGCTACCAATAATGTGGCAGAGTATGAAGATCTTGTTTTGGGCTTAAGGGTTGCAAAGTACATGGGGATTGAAGAGATATCTGTGTTTGGAGATGCTAAACTGATTATCTAGTAGATCAGAAAAATTTATCAGGCCAAACACCCTCGGCTTAGGAGTTACAGAATTGAAGTATGGGACCTCATTGACAGTTTTTTCCTATCTTTCAACATATCATTTATTCCCAAGAGGAGAAAACACTATGGTTTATTCTCTGGCTATTTCAGCAAGCAATTTTAGAGTTCCTCTACCACCTAAACTTAGGTACGATGTAGAAGTGAGATATAGACCCTCTATATCTGACAATGTCAAGCATTGGAAAGTGTTTGAAGATGATCTTGAAATCAAAAGATTCCTGGAGACTGTTGACCATTTTTCAGCATTACATATTGATCAAGATCCTGATCCCGAAATAAATTCTCATACTGGTTCATTTCTAAACAAAATTGTTGACCATCATATTGTTTAGTTGCCCAACAATCACATTCCAAAAGGACCGGTTCCTTTAGAAATATTATTTGACAAAAAGGATGTGGAAGCGAAGGGTAAAATCTCAAATGGTGATGCTGGTGCAACTGAGTGAAACATTGGCACCGAGAAGGAGCCAAAGTTTATCAAATTGTCAAGTAGCTTGAAAAGAAAGCAGAGGGCCGAGTATGCTGAGTTATTAAAGGAATTTGATGATGTTTTTGCTTGGACCTATGAAGACCTCAGAACATATGACACAGTTGTCATTGATCATAAGATTCCGAATGAGGAGGTCGAACCATTTAGAAAGAAATTAAGACAGATAAACCCTATGTTGTTTCATATCATGGAAAGAGAGGTAAAGAAGCTAATGGATGCCCAAATCATCGTACCCTTGAGATATTCAGAGTGGGTGGCCAACCTGGTCCTGGTAAGGAATAAGAGTGGGGAAATTAGACTTTGTGTCGATTTCAGAAACCTAAACATGAGCTCAAAGAAAGACAACTACCCCTTGTTGAAAATGGAACACATATTACAAAGGGTAACTGGCGCATCAAGGATATCCATGATTGATGGCTTTTCAGGCTACAATCAAATCTCGGTCCTGCCTGAGGACAGAGAAAAAATGACCTTCACCACTCCTTGGGGTACATTCATGTATGCCAAAATTCCCTTTGGATTGATGAACACAGGGGCAACCTTTTAGCGAGCCATGGATATAGATTTCATTGGAGAAAGGGAAAATTTCATGGTCATCTATATGGATGAAATTACAGTTTTCTCCAGGTCTGACAGAGAGCACCGTGAGCATTTGAGAAGGGTGTTCCTGAAATGCATAAAGTTTGGTCTCTCCTTAAATCCCATTTTTTTTTTGTTTTCCATGAAGGAGGGAAAGTTTTTGGGCCACATAGTATCATTCAAAGGAGTCAAGATTGATCCCAGCCAAGTTGAAGAAATTCAAACATTGTCACTCCCAAGATCTAAGAAAGAAGTCCAATCTTTCCTGGGAAAAAATAATTTTCTGAGGAGGTTTGTTTCCAATTTTGTTGAGATGGCAAATCTTATAACAACCATGTTGAGGAAGGAAAATGAAGTTAAATGGAATATTGAGTCTCGAAATTACTTTGATCTGATAAAGAAGGCCTTGACTAGGGCACCCATGCTTATCAGTCTTGATTACTCAAAGGATTTCTTTATTTTCTCATTTGCTTCATTTGACACTGTAGCGGTTGTTCTGTTAAAGAGGAATGTTGAAGGGTTGGAGCAACCCATCTCCTTTTTCATTTGGGCATTGAGAGATGTTGAGGTAAAATATGACATGATGGAAAAGCAAGCCTACGCTTTGGTTAAATCTCTCAAGGATTTCAGATTCTATGTCCTGTAGTAAAAAATCACTGCATATGTCCCTTCAATTGTTGTGAAGGAAATTCTCATTCAGCCAGACATATATGGAAGGAGGAGTCATTGGATTGCCAAAATCATCGAATTTGACCCGGAGATAAATCCCACCAAATTGATTAAAGGTCAAGGTTTAGCCAGACTGCTGGCCGAATCTAATTGCAAAGCCTTAGGGGTAAGCTTCATGAACGAATGCTCAGAAAATTATTAGGTTGAACCATATGATACAAATTCTCATGCAGACCCCCCATTAGCAGGATGCCCTTGGTACAAGGATGTCATATATTTTATACAAGAGTTGCGGCCCCCCAATGGCATGCAAAGGAACAAGGCAAGAGATTTAAAAATCAAATCTATTAAATATTGCCTTGTTGGTAAAAATTTATATTGGAAAGACCCCCTGGGGGTACTTCTGAGATGTTTAGACCCACACGAAGCATAAAGGATTATGTTGTACTTTCATGAAAGTTCGTGTGGGGGGCATCACTTTTGGAAAACGATGGCTCATAATATTCTCAGGGCTAGTTATTTATGGCCCACTCTGTTCACTGATGTTTGCACAAAAGTCAGAGCCTATGCTAAATGTCAGAAATTCTCAGGAAAGCAACAGCTAAAGCCCCTGCCATTGAAACCTGTGATTGCTTCAGGGCCCTTCCAGCAGTGGGGCCTAGAATTCATTGTGCAGATTCATCCTACATCTAGCGGTCAACATAGATGGATCCTAATGGCCACTGATTATTTTACCAAGTGGATAGAAGCTATCCCCATAAGGAGTGTGTCCCACAAGGTAATCATCAACTTCCTAGATGATATCTTGGCAAGGTTTGGTTGTCCGAGCAAAATTGTCACCGATAAGACTGAATCTTTCAAAGCTAAACCATTGATCTGATTCTGTGAGCAGTTTAGAATTGCGTTGATCCACTCTACCCCCTACTATCCACAAGGCAATGGATTACCAGAGTCCTTTAACAAAATCCTCATCAAAATAATCAAAATATTGTTAGAGGACAAAAAGAAAGAATGCAATTCAAAGCTCAAATTTGCTTTGTGGTCTGATAGAGTGACAGCTAAATGGTCCCTGGGCATCTCTCCTTTCCAGCTTGTATATGGGACTGAAGAAATTTTTCTCTCTCATCTCGCCTTGCCAGTAGAAAATTTCTTCCAAGACTTTTAGGAAGAGCCCGATGATATGATCAGGAGGATTCATCAGCTGGTAGAAGTACAACAGACGAGAGAGCAAGTGATGGACAAATCACATGATCGTCAGCGGAAAATCAAGCAGGCCTTTGACAAGGAGAGCAGAGAAAAGGATTTTGGTTGAGAGAGATAGTGCTCCAATGGGATGTGCCCAGAAAAGACAAGGGAAAGCATGGTAAATTTGAGGCCCTTTGGATCGGACCCTTCAAGATTTTTGAGACATTTCCCAATAATACTTATAGGTTGCAAAATCTGGAGGGTGGTGAATTTTTTGCTAGCCCTGTAAATGGGCACTTCTTGAAAAGGATTTTTGTTTAAAAGTCGCAGTCGGCGTCCCACCATTGTAAATATCATTCTTGTTTTATGTTTATTATTATTTTAAATAGGAGACTCCACAACCCAAAGAAAGGAACTGGAGTTGCACATTCTTTCCATCTCGCAGGAAGCATGCCATCCCCCATGGATCCAAATGTTAGCGATTAATCTTGTCATGTTTTGGTGGATGGTGATTTTGGCCTAGGTATGTGATTTTGCCTGTCTTTTCCCCCCTTTTGTGCAGATCCAATCATATATTTCTCCTCCTGGTGTATGTTTTCCTTTGTTGTTTGCTTTCATCCTTTGGTTGACTGGTTTTCCTTTTTGAATTTTTCCTGAGAAATATCGACCCTGAGCTTTTTTGTTCCCCCTATGTCCGATTACTTTTCTTTTTGCCTCTCTTACCAAGTCTTTGTTTTTCCCAAGTCCTAGTTGTATCGTCCAAGTCTTCATTATTGCAAGCCCCAACAGTGAGAGAGGTATTATATGGAATCAAGTGAGCGTGGGAATAGGTATTTCAAATGTTGAGAGATTATGCATCAAGGATTGCGAAATCTTGATTCACGAAGGGGAAGATCTAGGTCATTCATTTGTGAGAAGTAGAGAGTCTTTTATTTGACTTCGGCGATTTCAGAAATCAGGAGTTCGGGGCTCTCGTCGCAAAGTACACCCATAGCCCGAAGTCCCGAAATGAAAAATCCCGATTTCGTGATTTCGCGAATCAAAGGTTTCCCAAGAGCAGCATCTCTTTCTCCCGAAACGTGAAATCGCGAAAGCTCCTAGAAATTGGGCCCATGGTCCTAGTGCCCGGTCATAAGGGAAGAAGGTCTAAGAGAAGGGGCTAGAACTTGTCGCATAGTTGACATTTATTATTGTCAAGGGAATGATCATGGCCATCCATTTTGAAGCAAGTATGACCTCCAATCTTAGGGACCGTTTCGCGATTTTGGGCATCGCGATATTGAAGCCAAGATGGGGTGAAAACTCCCGAAATGAGAAACCCCAAAACATCATGTGGGACAAGTGTGAGGTCATGGCCCACAGTCACATGGGGCGGTTGAAAAGATCCACACTAAAGGGATCGAGAGTGTTTGTATTAACAACAGAGGAAGGTACATGGTTTCAATGTGCCAAGTTTAACTCAACAAGTTAGGAGCGCCGCCTAAGAGCATTCATGGAAATCTGGGCTCATCTCAATCCCAATAAGGGTAGTTAATGAATCCGAAGAAGGTGGTTGAAACCTCATTTCAACCATAAATAGGAAGCATGGAAGCACCGGTCGTGGAGGCGAGTTGCCATCCCAAGTTCACCCTCTCATGAAATTTTCCTGCAAAACCTATACTGTCTTCGATTTGCGTCTGACAAAGGAAAGCCTCTGCAGTCTGATAGAAGGAGAATAAACACAAAGCTTTGAATTCAAGGGTCCAATTGCATCCCTGGGGGACATTAGCAGTTATGAGTATATATACTCATGTTTTATATTTTGTAAGTGTCGATGGTTGGGCTAAGCTCCCGATTTGTAAAGTTTTAGCAAAGCCTCTGGTTCTCTGGTTATGATATGTATTTGCGACTTCTTGTTTAATGAAAATCAGTTTCCTTTCATCTTTGTGTAACTATTGCGTTAAAACACTCGGGCATGGAGGATCCATTCGAGGGTAGTTGTGTTTTTGTGATGGAGGTTTGATCATGGTGATGTTACAACCAATGTTAACCAGTTTCTTGTGTTCTCTTTTTTTTGTGATGCTGAGAGATCAGGTATGGATGATCCAGTCGGGTCATTGTGACTGTATTGTAATATATGTTTGATTGTAGTACTATCATAGTGGTTTGAGTTTCTTGAAATTATGAATTCAAGAGGATCTTGTACTTGAATGTTTTCCTCCTTAGGCTGCTAGAAGACCGGATGTCCATAGAAGACCATTTCATTCTCCTCAAATTCTTCCCCCTACTCACCACCATACTGCAATTTACTGACTGAAGTTAGATCAAGACCTCACTTGCCTATGCATGCCAACCCAGTTTTCTGAGTTAAAATGATATAATCACGAGACCGTGTCCATTAGACCACCCTTAAATTTATTCATTGTGACATACAAACTAATGGGTACTGGTCTTACCTCTGTCGCAATCTAGAGGTGACTTCTGGTGCTAACAATTTGTACGAAAATAGCCTTTAATTTCATGTTTTACAGTCATGAAATTAAAGAGGGAATAAAATCATTATGTCGCACAAAAACATACTCTCATTAAAGTGATAGGGAAAAGTTTAAGCAATACTGACTAGCATTAAAACAACACATTTTTACAAAATATCCGTCAATCTGTCGAATACACATACTGGGTAGTGAGTAAAAGACGATTTTGTATTTAAAAAGACAATGCAGAACATGGTGCTAGTTAGGAAGCTAACAAATGATGACTCATAGGGAGAAGCAATTATCTCTGATTGGATAAGTCTTCATCTCAAGAAGAATAAGAATAAGACTTGGAGAAGAATTTAAGCTTTCTTGTATAAGTTCATTTTCATACCCATACAATATTAGGATGAGCTTAGTGGTCATAAAAAATTACCATAATTCATAAACTAGAAAAAAATCTTTGTAGGGGATTGTAACCTAAAAGGAATTTTTAATCAAAGAGTCATGATTTTTTTAAAAAGGACTTCAATACCGTTGGCAGAGCCACTACTTCCAACAGGCGTCCATATCCTCGACAAGGATACCATTTAACCCACTCAAATGCTTTAATCCCATCCAATATTTTTGTTCACATGATGTATGCTTCCATGGAAAGTTGATTTATTATTCTTAATGGCATGTTTCATTAAGGATAAGCATGTACCTGCTACCTCTCAACCTGACATTGCTTCGCTGCCAGCAAGCCTATTCAGTACCCCAACAAAGTTTTCCTAGTATCATATGTGCATTTACTCGCTGCCAGTGAGCCTGTTTAGTACCCCGGTGAGTTTACACGCATTTCCAACACATTAGTGTTTTTCAACCCTCTTTTGCCATCCTTTAATAAAATAATTAGAGAATTTCTAATGAAAATTGAGTGAAGAGAGAGGAGTGATACTAGAGGTTAATTGCAAGATAGGTGTATCGTTGATCATGATTCTTATTTGCTTTGAGAACTGGAAGGTTTCATCATGGTATAGATATGTTAGATTTCAGTTAGGAAATCATCTAGAGGATGGGGCAGAACTTAAAAGTCATTCCTTAAGAATATGGATGGTGTAAAATGTATAAATATCATTGTAATCATCAAAGGTTAAACGTGTCTCCGGGTGTAATTTTATGGAAGATGATTTGAGGATAGAACGAAAGTAAAACTCAACTTGTAAATCAACTATCTGAGTTGTATCAAGGTTGTCATTGATGGAAATCGATTGATTATGAAGAACAGATGCTGAAACACGCTGCAATACAAATGTAAACTATGCAAACTGCTGCAACACAAATGCAAACACAGACGCT
>JZKD02S2119704.1:384980-401542 GCA_000966675.3 Picea glauca
GATCATCATCCTAGGAGGTTCAAGGATGATATAGAGAAGGCAATCAAGGAATTGTTGGCGATGGGACACATCAGACGGAGCAACATCCCATTTGATTCTTCAGTTGTCTTAGTTCTGAAGAAGGATGGCACCATGAGGATGTGCATTGTTTACCGAGCCTTGAACAAGAAAACCGTCAAAAATGGATACCTTATCCCACACATTGACCAGTTGATGGATGAACTACATGGGGAAGTTTTCTTCTCAAAAATTGATCTACGCTCTGGATATCATCAGATCAACATCCGAGAGTAGGACATAGAGAAGACGACATTTCGATGTCATTTTGGAGACTTCGAGTTCTTGGTTATGCCATTTGGGCTAACCAATGCACCCGCTACATTCCAGTCTTGTATGAACCATATATTTAGGGATCAGTTAAGGAAATCAGTCTTCCTTTTCTTCAACAACATCTTGATCTATAGCCGGTTGTGGCAAGAGCATATGAGGCAGTTGGATGAGGTATTGAGCATCATGGAGGCACAGTCATTATATGCCAAAGAGTCCAAGTGCGAGTTCGGTATGACAAAGATTCTTTACTCAGGCCACATCATCAGTGAACAGGGGGTACAGGTGCACCAAGAGAAGATTAGGGCCATTCTGGATTGGCTGACGCGCAAGAAGATGACAGAATTGAGGAGCTTCTTCGAGCTGTGTAGCTATTACAGGCGGTTTGTCCAGGGTTTTTCTCAGCTTGGAGCACCACTAGCAGATCTTACCAAGCATGGGGCCTTCATATGGATCGAGAAATCATAGGAATCCTTTGATCACATGAAGGAATTCATGGGCACTTGTCTAGTGTTGGCACTACCAGACTTCACCTTGCCATTTTTACTAGAGTGTGACACATCCGACGAAGGGATCGGTGTAGTTTTGATGCAGGGAGGACACCCCATTGTATTCAAGAGCTGGAAGCTTAGTCAACCTGAGAGGTTGTACTCCATTTATGACAAGGAAATGTTGGCAATCATGCATGCCTTGACCAAGTTCAGAAAATATTTGGTGGGTAGCAAATTCATGGTCAAGACCGATCACAACAGTTGAAGTATTTCCTTGAGCAGAAGTACCTCAGTGAGCACCAATAGAAATGGGTGATGAAGGTACAGGCATTTGAATTTGACATAGAGTATGTCAAGGGGAAGAAGAACATTGTGGCCGATGCACTATCGAGGAGACTCGTGGCATGTTCTTTGATGGATATTTCAGCAGATTGGAAATCCCACTTGTCAGTGGAATATTCCAAGAACAAGTTCTCTTGTGAGATGATGGATGGGCAGATACAGGATGATTGGTATAGGGTCATTGACGATTTCATATTTTACAAGGATAGAGTCTACTTGGTGCCAGAGTCAGGGCTTAAGAAGAATATCCTCAGTGCAGTTCATGATTCACCTCTAGCAAGCCATCAGGGGTTTTTCAAAACCTACAAACAGATCAGAGAGAGGTTCTCATGGAAGGGCCTCAAACAAGATGTTATGAGACATGTCAGTGAGTGTGTGACTTGCCAACAAAACAAGTCAGAGCATGCTCTTCCAGCAGGGCTACTTCAACCACTCCCCATTCCAGAGAAGAAATGGGAGAGTATATTTATGGACTTCATCATGGGTCTACCCAAGGTCCAGGGTAAGGACTGTATCTATGTATTGGTCAACAGATTGACCAATTTTTCTCACTTCTACGCCATACCAACATAGTACAACGCAGTTCAGGTAGCTGAGATTTTCTTCAGAGAGGTCTTCAGACTTCATGGGTTGTCGAAGAACATCGTCAATGACAGGGACAATCGGTTCATAGGGACATTTTGGAGAGAGTTGTTTCGGTTGGTGGGGACAGAGTTGAAACCTAGCACCAGTTATCACCCTCAGGTAGATGGGCAGACAGAGATTATCAACAAGTGGTTTGAAGGGTATTTGAGGAACTATGTAGGAGTATAATAGAGAACGTGGGTAAAGTGGTTACATTTAGGAGAACATTGCTACAACACCACCTTCCACATGTCCATTGATATGACACCCTTCTGAGCATTGTACGGATATGATTCTCCCACTTTGGTAAACTTGGCCTTCGGGGAGAGCAGAGATCCCAAGGCCAAGGATTGGATCATAGAGAGTAAGGAGATTCTCAAGTTGTTGAAAGAGAACCTGTAGATGGCGCAAAACTGACAAAAGATAAGTGCGGACATGCATAGGATAGAGCGCAACTTTGAGGTTGGAGATTTGGTTTTCTTGAGACTCCAACCGTACAGACAGTCATCTCTGAAGAAGAGTGGGGCTGACAAGCTCAAACCCATATTTTATGGTTCTTACAGGATCATGTGTCGAGTAGGTGAGGTTGCTTATGAGCTAGAGCTTCCAAAGGGGAGCAAGATTCATAACGTGCTCCACGTGTCTTGCCTCAAAAAGGCAGTGGGACAATTCATTAGCACATCAGAGGAGCTTCCCCTGTTGGATGAGGAGGGACAGTTGGAGTTAGTTCCGGAGGAGGTTTTGGAGTTTCCGGAGCGGAAACTGAGGAGCAGGGTCATCAGAGAGTGTTTGATCAGATGGAGAGGGCTTCTAGTAGAGGATGCTACTTGGGAGAGCGAGTAGGTGTTGCAACACCCTGGACTAGTATTGCTTGAGGACAAGCAATTTCGGGAAGGGAGGACTGTAATTTCCCTTTCCAAATAGGAGCTCCAGAGAGGAGGCTTAATGGTCTAAACCGCCCCGCTAGAGTATTAATGGTCTAAATGGAGTATATCTAAGTATTAATTCTCTTCTATTTTTGGGGTCAATATGTTTTGGAGTAGTTCCATGTATTAAATAAAATTTAATGTTAGAATACCAAGAATCAGGCGTGGTTTGTGCACAAAAGATTTGGTTTTCATGAGCCAGTGTTTCATTTAATAAAACAGAGTCATCTTTAGGTGGATTGACTGAATCAACCACTAATTTGAAAATACCTTGACCTCTAACAATCTGGGTTGGTTTAATCTCGAGATCATATTCTTGAAGAGAAGTCATCCAATGAGCCCTCTTCCCCCCAAGCTCTTTCTGAAGAAACAAATTTCTTACTGCAAGATATGGAAAGATGACTTTAGTTCTATATTTCAATAGATAGGGTCTAAAGTGTTTTAATTCTTTAAATAAAACAAAAGCTTGCTGATCCACTGCTAGATGGTTTAATTCTTCTCCTTTACATGAAGAATTAATAAACGAAATGGGGATTTCACTATTATCATTATTTTTTTGGGTAAGTACTACAGTGTATGATCTATCTGATGCAAAAGTGTAGAGGGTAAAGTATTTGGAAAAATCGAGAATCATTAAGGATGGAGCTTCTATTATAGCTTGTCTGATGGCATGAAAGGCCTAGTTTTCCTGTGATCCCCATTTAAAAACAATGTCCTTCTTGATCATATTTTGCAGGGGTCTAACCATATATCGGTTGTAGGATCTGTTCCATGGGCGGAACAGGATAATTATATTTTTCAGAGGCTCAGTTTAAGTTGCAGGAAATTGACACAATATTGTTTTTCCCATTTCCTCTTTCTTACCATGACTAGATTGGACACCCATTAGGTATGTCGGACAGGAAAAATGAGCCTAGTTGTTAACAACTTGTTCAATTCTTTTTTTATTGTGGGTTCTAATTTTGGGTGCATCTTCCTTAGTTTCTGTTGAAATGGTTGAGCTTGAGGTTTCATGGGGATTACATGTTGTATTATGTTTAGATCAAACATTTTAGATCCTCGTAAGTCCAAGCGAACACATCTTTAAATTATTTAAATATTTTAATAAATGTTGAATTTTCTTGTTGTGTGCACCCTGTGCCTAAATTGATGTTCTGGGGATGATCATGTGTTCCTAAATTTACAATTTCATATTGCGGCAAGGAACTATTCGTTTTACAGTTAACCACCCCCTTAAATTTGTCGTGTAGATCATAAAAATTTTCCAATCTAATGAAATATTTAGGGATTGAATTTACGATGTACGATAAAATTTCAGTTGATCAAGGATTGGGTATTACTGTAAAATCATGGAGATTTTCATCGTGAGTGTTTTCATCAATTAAAGAACCTTGGAAAGTGTCTTCCATTTGCAAAATTTTTATGATCTGTTGATCATCGTCAAACACCCACCAATTAGTGATGTTATCTGGAATTGATGGCCTAAATATCAATTCAACAGAAAATGAATTATGAGATAAAATTTCATCAAAAAATAATTTTGATGCTACATTTGCCAATAAATATGCTTCAGAATTACTAGAACTAGGAATAGAACTTATATTAAAAGAAAGAAATTTATTGATCAAGTTCCATACCTCGGTCTGGTAGTTTTTAAGATGAGCAAACACACATTGAATGGTATTTTTTTACCTTCTTAACCACATTTTCATAATCGTTGAATACAACTAAACATTGGATGTCAAGGTCAATGGCTTTCTTGAGTCCCTGCAAGAGAGCATCATATTCTGCTATATTATTTGTGCAATCAAATTCTAATATACATGCAATGAATGTCTTGTTACCTTTAGGGTATGTTAACACATATAATTGTAGGGATCAAAAAATCACTTTAGTTTTGTTTTCGAGTCATAGTGTTACATAAGTCATAGGTTTTTAGGTCTTCTTATTGTGTTCATAACTTAAAATTTGATTTGAATAAGATAAAGTTTGGTTAAACCTTGGTTTAGAGTCTTTAGGTCATGTAATTAGTCATCATGAAAAGGTAAATAAGTCCCTATCAGTCACACCTTTGATCCCTACATCATTACCTTGACATGTCATACCTCCAAGTTGTACACAAGTTCCTCTTTGTCACCATCCAATTGTTTAAATGTCAAGTCAAGTTGGGTGTATTTGATGCCAACTCACCAGGAGAGCTCACAGCGTACTCATAAGTACTTCATGCATTCATTTGTCATCATTGTAATTAAGAATCATTTCAAAGGGGATTCATTGTTTTCATTGCCCTCATTTAACCAACTTTTCAAGGATTATGTTATCGATCTTCTAACAATCTCCTTGAAGTGTGCAACTTGAGTTTGAGATTAGCGCTGCGAATTAGCGCTGTAGAAAGGAACTGTAAATTGGATGAAGAGGATCATTGAAGCTTGGATGACTTGATGACATATGAATTCAAATTTACAGGCATCATCATCAAACTCAGGTTTACCAGGTACTCCTTGACGGTCTCAATGTTGTTTAAAGGTTGAGATAAGGTTTTATGTTGGTTTATATATCGTCATTTTGAACTGTCCAAACTCCTTTGTTGCCAGCCTTCAAATCCATATCCATAGCGTTTTGAATCATGTAAACCACTCCAGACTGTTACCTTAACCTCGTGGATCTTTTCCTATGCTAAGAAGCCTTCTGTCCCACTGAAATTCCTTAGCACTGCGAGTTGGTTGCTCTAGCGTTGTGAACCAGACACTGCGAACCCTCTGTTCCAGGACTGTTGAAACCGTCGCCTTCTACATCCTTTTGAATTTTAGCCTTAAACATTGGTTTTTTACCCCTATCAAACCCGAGATGTATGGTTTATCATCTGTAGGACTAGGATTTAATTGTATACATCATTAATGCTTCCAACTGATATTTATGCTGATGAAAACCCTATTTTAGCAGAAAATTCTCATTCGTCTTCCTTTATTTATAAATACTAGTTGTTGTTACTTCACTCATCTTTTTTGAAGAGTGTTTTATCTCATACCTCAATGTGTATAAATATCTATACAATCTCATCCTTCTAAAAACAATTATGTCAACAAAACCCTAAATTCATGTATTCTATGTTTTCACACACCTAGCTGTCATAAACAATTTACAGAAAAGCATTCTTCTAGCAACAATTATGGATAGTCAACAACACAAGAAGACTCACAAGGGAGGGGAGATTGTAAGGACAGAGCCTTATGATATGCATCTCCTTAACTCTGAACCTTTGTTCAGGGAATCCTTTTAGAGGGTAGGTTGCATTAATTTCTATCAAAAGATGCAGAGGGGGCATCCAAAGGTGGGCAAAGAGTTTTCATTCAATTTTAATGGGACTAAAACCAAAGTGGGGATATTAGAATTTGATGTTTCAAAGCATTCCATATCTATTGCAACAGAGATACCCAACAATGGAGAAAATTGGTTCAAATCTATGTCATTAAATACTTCCTTCTCCAAGGAATTCCTTAAGCCGAACTATCGGGAGGACAATTTGTCCAAAGGGGTTCTACTAGAAGCCACATTCTTGAATGTTTTGATAAAATGTCGAGGGTTATCTAGAAATATTTCAAATGTGAGGGGAGGTTTAACATGGTGTACCGATACCACATCATGTTGTTGTTACACTTCGTAGGAAAAGAATCCATGAACCTTATATTTTATATTTTTAGAAGCATTGGTAAGATGTCTAATAGGGTTCAAGCCAAGTCAAAGAATGTAGACACCAATGTCTTTCACTCTGGCCTTATTAAAATGTTAGTAATGGAAGAATTAAAGAAAACTAACATGGATTGGTAAACCATCCTAACTTCATCACAATTTCACTTAGATGTTTCCCCCACTCCATAGTCCAAGATGCAAATTCCTACTCCAGTTGAGAAGAATGTGAATTCAGAAGCTAGCAAGAGGAAAAGGGTGACTATGAGTGATAAAGCTGACAGAGCCACTTATGAAGTAGAAGTAGGAGGTCCTTCACAACCTACAGATAGATAAAATTCACCAATGGTAGATCCTATCCCTATGGAGGTTGCTTCAAGAAAATCCAGAGGCTTGAAAGGAAAAAAATCTTGTTTTTCCTCACCCATTGTTACAAACAAGGTTAAACCTAGGAGGCCTTTTATTAGATCAACAACCAAGAAAAATGTTTTGGTGAAGGATGATACAACAAAGGCCTCATCCCATAAAAAATATATATCTCAATCTTCTAAGAATCCTATTGAATTTATTGATATCACTACTCCTCGGCATGAAATAAATCCCACCTTCAAGAGGCTCAAGAGACAACTCAAGGAAGCAAGAGATGAAGCCGATAAGTTGAAGAAAGAAAACTTGGATTCTAGGAAGAAGATTGAGGTGATATTGGGAATATATCATGAGACCATTGATAAGGACAGGTTCTTGGCTAAAATATTCCTACCCCTTCACAGCAGCTCACGAATCGTTATAGACAGAACATATCCCATCAAGCTCAAATCATAAAATTGAAGGCATAGCTGCAACCTTTCAAAGAGTAATTGGCCAAAAGAAACCTAAACATTCTCACCGAGGTTTCTACCAGGAGAATCTCTAGAACTAAAAAATAAATTCAAAGGCATTGAGCCTCCATAACCAACATCAGTCCAACATCATTTTTGGTCAAAGATTTTGTTTCATGCATTTTATAACATTTTTGGTGATGGCTATGAGTTTTAAACCATTATTAGCAGTTTTGATGTTTTCCTCTAGTCATTTATCAAGATTATGAAGTTTTTACAACATTTTTTACATTTGATATAGTTTTTGAGATGTTGAATACTTTGGTAAATTGAAACATACCACTAAAGGAAAGTTCGTAGTGCCTAGCGCTGTGAACTAGCTGTTTTAGGATAGTTTGCAGCACAACTTTGCGAACTCAATTTTGGGATATTTTGGAGGGAAAGACAGCTGCCATATGTCAAGATGGATGTGTGATAGCACTTTGAGGGTTAGTTATGATCTGGGAGGCCACCTGTCTCAAGAAGATCCACTCTTATGGACACATCATCAACTCATAAAGAATGCTGCATATGTTGCCAACATCTTCCTTTTTATTAGTAGTTTGTTTCTTTTCTGTTGTACACATGTTGCCACACTTCCCTTAGGCACAGGGATCCTATGAGGAAGTTGGAATGCGAGTTTTAGAGCTGTCAATGATATTTTAGGCTATAAAATGGCATTGTAAGACTGCGGAGAGGTTCTAATGGTGTAAGAAACGACTCCTATTTTGATATTGTTTATGTAACAAAAATTATCTCCTAATGTATCGACGAGATCTAAGACACTTTGAATAATGGAAATCAGTCTTACTTCTTTGTCATCTTTTTTCTATCTTACTTTGATTATAGTCTGTTGAATGATTCATCTGGTTGATTGCATCTTTGTTGTAATAAAAGATCTATTGTGATATTGTTTGAAAATGTATCAGAGTTTTTCTCTTTGATTTTAAGAGGTTCTTATTTCAGAGAGTTTTCTTCATGTGTATGTCAGTGTTACCTAATGTAGATGATATGGATATTACACATTTCTTGTCAATTCTTCCACCTACTCACTTTATCTCTTAAAACTTGATCTAAAATTATCTAAGGCCTTATTTGTTGGTGTATATTGTATGGAGTTATCTATAATTGACATACTTTACTGAGTTTTCCATCCATTTTCCACCTTTTATAAACATTTATCCTTCACATTATGATGGGTATTGGGATTACACTTACAACAGTCTAAGTGTGAATTTTAGTGCTAACATTTTTGGTACCATTATCGGGGAACAGATTGAAGATTTTTCCCTGGGTTGTACAACAAAAAAATATTGATTTTTATGGTGCACAGTAATCAGTAAACAAAATACTCCATGTTGCACCTAACGACTCCAAATTTTAGTTTTGTCTCCCAAAGGAAGACACACGAGGTTGAATCCACAGTCACCTCTGGCTACACCTGAACCTGATCCAGAAAAAATCTTAAAGAAGGGAAACGTTTTGCAAGGAGCTTCCTCTTCCAAATTATCAGGTACTTATGGAGACTTACCTGACTCTTCTTTCCATACAGCAGTTGTTGTCTCTCATATTTCTCATTTTCCTATTGTTGAAACTCATGTAAAGTCAAAACTAGGAGATTTTCTTGTAGAATATTCATCCTTTTCTCCTGAGCTGAAAGAAGAAAGTCTTTACATTTTTTATTTTCTTGCATCCCATGAAGTTTTTAATTGGTTTAGGCTTGAGATTTTGGAATATTTTCCTCTCTTAGGTTCTCCTCCCCCCCATTATTTTAAATTTTTTGTGACTAAAGAAGAAGGAACCTTGGTTCCTATTGAATTTCCCCCATCTTCTTCCAAGACTTAGCCACTTTCTATTAACTTTGAAATTCCTCCACCTTATACTCTTCCTTTTCCTAAAATACATGTTGTACAAACTGCACCTTTACCTGTCAAATCACCTCCTACAACTCCTAGAATTCATAATCTTCCTTTTCCTAATCAAATGGCAGGGGATAATCCTCCTCGAAACAGAATGGATTCCATTATGGCTTCTAGGTATGCCCCTCTAGCACGTCCTTGTCAGTGTTTCATGGAAACCTGCACAGGAGGCCTAGCTAAAGAATACACAAACTAATCTTATCATGAAAAGGAAGAGAGATACACAATGAAGAATGAGAATCAATGTATATTATGATCTAATCAATGAGTGAGTGATCTTCACTCATATAGGCAATGACATCCTATAATTAGGAATGCATGCATAATAGTGATGGTATAAAATTAGAAAGTATGAATTAGAGCTAGTCAGTTAACTCCCATTGAACTAGTGTTACTCCCACTGAACTAGTGTGCCGAAAATAAAAATTCCCCCCCCTGAACATCACTATGGAGTAAAAAATGAGTCCTGAATACTAGGCCATATTAGGTACTCATGTAAAATGAAACTAATGAACACTGAATAAAAGTGAGGAAAGAGGGAAAACCATGTGGGAACAAACCCTCCCCTCAAAATATAATGCATCAAAAGAAGAAAAGGAGGCTACTAGGAAACTACGTTCTTCACTGTAAGATGGTCCCGCAAAATCTGAAACTTATTCTCACTAAAATTATTCATGAAGATGTAGAAATATTTATGGATATGATGAAGTCCTTTGGCAACTTGTCTAGCCTTGTACCTCTTGATCCTGTGGACCCACCTGCACCTGAAAATACTCCTTTCTGGTGGAAGTGGAACCTGATGTAAAGCCTGATTATTTAGGAGTGAGTCATACTCATTTTGCATGGATGCTTCCCATAGTGGATTTCCAATAGCCTCATTGTAGGTATGTGGATCATAATATTGAACCATATAGCAATGCATGGGCATCGCTGGTTCAGAAGTTGAAAGTACATGAGAAGGATCCTCATGTTGAGATCAAGTCCTCCTCGAATCCAATGGATTCCCTATAAGGATACATGTTTCCTGAAATGTGAAATGTACCTTCTTGGGCATCTTCTGAAGCTTCAACACTAGCTTCTTATCTAGTTGTACTACCTACTTATTTCCATGTACATAATATGAGTGTATGGAATCATCTCTGATGTCTGAAACTAATGGAAGCATAAGAGTATATGCATGTCGCACTAGAGGTGTATGAAAAGTACTCTCCTTATGTGTAAGTAGAAAAGAGGAGCCATCATCAAAAAACTTAGTGAATTTATACAACCTTTACTTTTGATCCACCTCACTGATTGCAATGATGGAATTGTCATGCATGTCAATTACTAAAACTGAATCTGATGTAAATTCATCCCTTTTACCTTTCTGAGTGATATGATAAACTGAGAGTAGATTCATAGAAATATTTGGAACAAGTAAAACATTATCAAAACTTCCATTATAGAGTTCCACTCTCCCTTCTTCTGCTACTGCTACTGGAGTATCATCCCACATGAGAATAGGGGGGTCTTCAGCATGGATTCAAAGAATTGAAAACTTCCTCTTTAGCTGCCATATGCTGTGATACACCAAAATCTATAATCCATGAATCAGATGAGGAATTAATTGCAACCAGATCATGGTGATTACCTTTCTTAGGCACATGGTCTTCTTCCTTCTGCTTCTTGACTCCCTCTGGAATGAAGTTTCCAAGGTTGTTCTATTGAAGTGTTTGTGCCATAAGAACAATCTGTTTCTTCATGCATGTGGATTCTTCATTATTCTATTTATTGCAGTAAGTGCACTACTTTCCCTTCCTCTTCTTCTTGGAATATGAAGAGTCTATGAAACTTGAAGAATCATTAAAGGGTTTGGAATATCCCTCCTGCTCATTCAGTTTCTCCTTCTCGTTCTATTTGGATGATCCTTTTCCATCATGCATTGTAAGTGTATGTGCTTTAGAATCCTTCATGAGGCCCATATATATGATTTTTTTCTTTTCTTGTGTGAGAAACTCACTAAACTGAGCCATCGTAGGCATTTTTCAATTTGTTCCAAAAAGACATCTGCCAGAATGAAAATTGGAGACATATAAAACATATTATGGTCTTAGCTTGGCCAATATTGTTATAATAAGTTATTTCTCTTGTGTAGACTTGTCAATACCACATTCACTCAAGCTCAAGATCAAAGATTGAAATTTAGTAGAGAAATCATGTATATTATCAAAACTTTTAGGGTCTAAGGTATTCAACTCTACCTCAAGCATATGACCTCTCATCTCATCTTGATTTCCAAAGAGTTCTTCCAAGGTGGTCCAGATCTCATTTGGAGTGTTTCATGCGGAAACATGAAGCCATACATCAATGGATATTAACTCAATAAGTAATCATGTGGCCTCATCCTTATGGTTCGCCCATCTGGTCTTCTCAAGCATCGATGTAGATTCTGTTTTTGTCGCCATCGTCAAATTATACAGTGATTTTATTTTGAGTTGGAATGCGGCCTTCAAATTACATTCAAAATAGTTGTATGATGTGAGTACCTCCATCCTGTTATTGATTCTGAAAAGATCCTGAAAACCCAAATCGTGGATTCTGAGATATGAAAGATGGTTCTATGACAACTATATATATGCTAAAACATCTATATCTCCTAAAATATGATGTTGGTTTTGAATATTTTTGGTGAGCATAAGAATCCCTATGTTATACGTCTCTGGTCAAAATTCCATCCTGACCCAGATCACGAATTTCTAGATATGACTATTTTATTGCAGAAACCTAATTTTTTGGAGGGTTGTTGAATCATCGCACCCTAGAAAAGGATAAAGTGAGATGATGTTGAATCATCACATCCTAGTGAAGGAAATAGTGCAACGATTGTGAAAAAATGAATCGTCGCACCCCAGATGAAGAACACAGTGCGACGACGTCGCACCTTGGTTGTGTATAGGCTGCGACGATGCTTGGAAACTATGTTGAATCATTATGACATGGATCCACAGTGTATGTTTAGTGGCCATGACTCACTTGAAACTTATGATTAGAGTCACTTGTAGTCTGAGTATGGGAATGCCTACCTCAGAAGATGGTATATTATTATACAGATGCTTGACTGTTTGCAAGTTCACGACCGATGCACTCCTTACTTTCGACACACACATTATACAAAGTATTTCAGTTGTCATAGGTTCCATCTTCATACTTTGGGGGGAATTCTCTTACACATTATTTTTTTCATCCCAGTGATCAACTGAAGAAATGTGCATAACTCACTTCCATGTTCCCTGAAAACATGAAAAGAGACTTTCTCCATGATAAAAGTGGTTTTCCTTTTCTTCCTTAAAATTTATGACAAGAGAGATTGATGCACCATGCTCTATACTTGGGGTGCGAAGACGCTTGATTGTTGCACACTGCACCAAAGATGGACTGGGACGTCATCGCAGGATGCCTGTGCATAGGGTGCGATGATGCTTAAACAAGAGAAAAGTCAAAATTCACGAATGTTCTAAAAGGGAATCTTCTAGAAGAAGAGGTGGCCTCCGATCAGTTTGGATCTTACTCGCTTCTCTAATTTAGTGGGATCATCCTAATATCCTCATCCATCCCTCTTTCACCCTATGTAAATATGGATCTCTTATGGAAAAGGCTAAGGTTTGCAAAGGCTTGCATATGCATGAAGAGTTCTGCTACAGATTATACTTGAGATAGCTTTGCTTTAGCTCTCTAAGTCATATTGTGGATCTTCTTCATCAAAGGAATTGGAGAAAAGGTGTGTGTGTTGGAGAAAATATCCATTGAAAGGGACCTTGCAACATCAAGGCATGGGTTGTATTCTCCACTTTCCATTTAATATAATACAGTAATACATTTCTTCCCTATAAAGATCGATTGAATTTTATTGTATAACTCCTTGATCTTATACATAGAATTCATTGGAATATATATATCTTTGTTATCTCTCTATTTGTTGGTTTGTGCTTCTTAAATAGGTTCACCATCCTGCAAATCCAAAGATGGAGCGACAAGGATGACACTAGAGAGGATCAAGCGTCATTTAAAAGGTATGTCACTTGTACCTCTCTAAACTAGTTTATATGAAAATGAAGTCTAAGGTGAAGTTTGTATTCTATCTTGTTTTGGTATAGCTTCCTGTGGAAGTTAGGGAGATTAGTTTGTGTCTGAACTTACCGATTTTTCTGATAACAGACACATGTGAGAGATTTTTTCCTATTTTCTGAGATACATCAGCCTGGTTAAGAATTCCTTTACCTGGGTGGAGTTTATTCCCAGCTAGAGGGTGACCCACTACTAAGAGTTTTGAGTAGCGTGGTCTAAGGTTGGGAGGAGCATGGAAGGTTTACACGCAGTTGGTGGTATTTTATCAAAGATAAGTGTCAATTGTGTGAAATTCCATACTGTGTTATTACTTTTGCATTTATTTTTATGGGTTTTTCATGTATGTGTTGCATGTGTATTTTATTATTATGTTGTATGAACCTATGTATTTTCATTGTATTCATATGCTTTAAATTTGTATACAATTCGAAAATTCTTTCATGTGGATTAGCCCATAAGTGGGATCATTGAGGATGCTACAATATGGTTTCAGAGCCAAGTTTTCAACAGTGAGCCTGGATGGGCCAAGTAAGTTGAAATTGAAGTGAAATTTCATAGAGAATCATTTTCGAAATGGCCAAATTTTGAGTTAAAGTGCATCCATGGGTGCTAGGACAGCACTGAGAGAACACTTGGACTATGTTCAAAATATCAGGAGGTGTAGCGGTGTAGGCCCAAGATATGATCATTTTCATGACGGTTATTATACACTTTTGCCATATGTATATATGTGGTTTTCATCTTTTTGAAGGATCTTTTTGGAGAATTTGATGATAAAATGGTATGATCGGCATAAGGTACGTGTACTTCATGTTTAATGATTAAATCAAGTGTAATTCATCATGTTCTATGATTTCCAAGAGTTAATTCATCTTTTTATGTTGTTACAGGGCACAACACACCATGTTTCTAGTTCCGACACTTGATCCGACACTCGTTCCGGCACCCAGTATTGCACAAAAACGCAAGGCGAGTTGGATGTTATGGCATTGGCGGCCAGTGATGGACAAATCAGGCACATGGGTTTTCTTCATGATTTCCCCCTCCAGCTACTAAGCTCAATACAACTCAATTTCAGTTGTCCAAAGAAGGCAATTATTGGCTCACTCAGTTTCGAAAGTTAGGGCACCATTAATGAAATTTACCAATTTTAGAAGCGATTCAAACCTCCTGTGGTCGACCACTTGGTCTGTAAATCTTATAAATACCACTATGGGGGTCATACAATAACTAAGGAGTAGTAGAGAAAGTAGAGGATAGAGATAAACATGTGTTCTTTTGTTTTTGCATTTTTCAATTGCTAGAATTGTATAAGACTGTGTTTTTCAAGTTTTAATGGTGAAATCATTTTGCTGAGCTCGTGGTGTGCATTTGATAGGTGACCACGACTTCCTGGGGGGCCCACCAACAGTCTGGTAACTGTTCTCTGTGTTATTTATGCATTTCATAGCTTAGATGTCTCTTTATTTCCTATACATGAATTGTTCCTTCATTTCTTTAATTTGTTGTTGTAGTTTAACTGTTTTAATTATCTTTTGTAGGTTAGTATGGAGGATTTTTGTTAATATGCATTGATTTTATAATTAGGAACGAGTTTGCAAACTCATACACTAACGCCACATGCATTTATATGTTAGATTATGCTTTGATTTATGATTGTAGAATCTAGTTTAAAACAGAGTTTGAAATAGAATAGAACAAAATTTTGAGTTTATGTTTTCTTTAACGAGGTTTCGGTGGATGGATAGTCATTAGTCTTTAGTTTTCAATTCTAGTTTGTTGATCTAGCTGCCATTTAGTTTTACTTATTTAATTTGTCATTTAGTTGCTTATTTTCTTTCTTGTCATATGCTGAAATAGTCTATAAATTATGTTTATGAGTATTTTTCCTTTTTGCAATTTGAATTATTAAGATACAGCTAGTTTAGTTTATGTTATGCAATTTCTTTCTTAGATTTAGATTGCAATTTCAAGTTGTAATTAATGACTGAATTTAGTATAGCATAAGTTTTCTTATATTAGTATAGAATGCATTTGAATTTCATAGATTAGAAAACAGTTTCTTGTTTTCATAGAAGAGATAGTTTACTTTATTCCTTTCAATAGAATAGATTTTATTTCATGCATTGCATTGAGCATTTAGATTTCCTTTCACGCATTAGAAATAGTTTTGCATTAGGCATTTAGTTCACTTTCCTCTTAGGCTAGATAGTTGTTCAATGAGAAGTTTTGCTTGCAATAGCTAGTTGCCTTTGCTTATTTGTCTTTTGCTTTCGTAGGTTAGTTAGTTGCCTTTGCTTACTTGTCTTTTGCTTTAGTAGGTTAGTTAGGTGTCTTTGCTTACTTGTCTATTTGATTTAATAGGTTAGATAGGTGCTTTTGCTTACTTGCTTATTTATTTTCTTTCATAGGTTAGTTGCTCATTGGATGTAGGTTGGAAAGTTAAAGAAGTTTGCTTTTTTCATTTGCTTATTATGCCTAGTGGTTTGTTTTTGCTTATTGTTGAACTAGTTTTCTTTACATAGGGTTTTAATTGCTTTCTTAGGAACCATCCATTGATCCTTGGACCAAAATTACTTAGGTTACCTAGTTTCATTTTTCTTAGTAGGGTTTTCTCATTAGATAGGTTTGCTTGAGTAGATTAGCCTTAGATAGTTGCTTTCCTTAGTTAGACTATACTCCTACCAACCTTTTACCTTTGGCATATATTTTGCTACAACTCTAAGTTTACTTACCCTGGGTTGACAATTTAATTGAGGGTAGTTTAGTGTCTTTTTTAGTACATATAAATCACCTAACATTTTGGTGCCAATGCCGAGGAGTTGTCTCAAGGTAAGAAGTAGTTAGGAAATAGATCATCCTTAGACCTTAGCATTAGCTTGGTGGTGGACGAACTTTAAGACGAGAGGTATGAACCTGCGCATCTGCTATAGCAGGTTCCCCCAAACCCAATGGTAGTTTTTGTTTTTGTTTTTGTTTTCTTTCATGAATAGACCTAGAAACCAAATGGTATATTTTCTTTTGTTTTTTATTTCTTTTTATGAATAGGCCTAGAGACCCACAAGGTAGATACATTAAATCTAAATCATACCTTTTAGAAAGGTTCCTTCTGATCTCTTTAGGGGAAGGAACATTCCACTCTTAATCTCCGTAAACCAATACCGAAAAATAGGAGCTAGCTCAACCCAAAGAGCTAAAGCAGTCTCTAAAAGAGACTAAAACAGGGAGCACTATAGAACAAAAAATTGAAGCAGTAGTAGTATTAGGACAGGAGGCAAGACCACT
>JZKD02S2119704.1:416070-456178 GCA_000966675.3 Picea glauca
GTATATCATTTCTGTGTATTGTGAAGATTATGCTGGATATTTTACTGTTATTCTGTCATTTCTAGCATTTCATTTCTGTTCTGCATATTTTATATATCTGGTATCTTGCACAAAGGAAGAGCATGAACAAAACTTGAGGATGGTATTATAGGTATTAAGGGAGCATCAATTGTATACCAAATTGAGCAAGTGCTCATTTTATCAAAAGAAAATTCACTATTTGGGGCGTATCATTTCAGAGGAAGGGATAGAAATGGATCCTGAAAATATTAAGGCCATTAGAGGATGGTCAACACCAAATAATGTGACAGAGGTTATACCATTCATGGGCCTTTCAAGATACTATAGGATATTTATTGAAGGATTCTCAAATATTGCACACCCGATCACTTCCTTGCAAAAGAATGGGGTGAAGTTTCAGTGGACATTGGATTGTGAAAAGAGTTTCTGACACTTGAAGAAATTATTAACAAGTGATCCAATACTAAGTATTGTTGATCCAAATGAAGACTTCATTGTATGCACGTATGCATGTAAAGAAGGGCTTGGTGGAGTCCTCAGTCAAAATGGGTATGTGGTATAGGGATGATTTTAGGGGCTAAATTTCACTCATGGGCTAATTTTCCAAGGGTTTTCCCAAAAAAAGATTAGCTATTCTAAAATTGATTCGCCCAAATTCTATAGGATAAAATTATTTTACCTTAAAAATCGCCAAAATTTTATACAAACTATATAAAATCCTTAGATATTTGAATATTTTTACAAAAATATCACCAAACATTTTATAGTTGGCATATGAAGGATTAGTAAGATTCGCCAAGGTTTCTACATTTTAAAATAAATTTCCATCCTTTAAATCATCTCTGATGTGGTATGTTATGAATCAAGGAAGTTGAAGGGGCATGAAAGGAACTATGTTACTCATGATTTGGAGTTGGAATCCATAGTTCATGCCTTGAATATGTGGAGAAACTACATCATGGGGAAAAGGTTCAATTTGAGGACAAACCATAATGGTCTGAAATATTTATTTGGACAACCAACTCTAAATGTCAGGCAAAGCAGGTGGTTAGAATTTCCTAGTGAACATGACTTTGATATAAAGCATATCAAAGGGAAAGAGAACAAGGTGGTTGATGGACTTAGAAGAAGGGTGCATGATTTGCATGCTACATCCATTAGCATGTACCAATAATATTTGAAAGACATAATCTTAGAGGCTACAAAATCAGCTTTGCAATACATGGAAATAATATAAAATTACAACAAGGTATTTTGCAGCAGAAAACTGATGACTATAAGCTAGAAAATGAGGAAATTCTCATGTACGGGGGAAGAATTTATGTACCAAATTCCCAGGAATTGAAAAATATGATATTGAGAGAAATGCATAATGTACCTTATGCTAGGCACCTAGGTTATCACAAAAATATTGCAGCTATCAAGAGCCAATATTATTGTCCATGCATGAAGAAAGAAGTTGTTGATTTTATTGCCAAATTCTTGGAGTGTAAAAAGGTCAAGGTTGAGCATAGAAACCCAATTGGTTTTCTACAACCATTACCCAGTCCTGAGTGGAAATGGGAATTTGTAACAATGGATTTCATCACCAAGATGCCCAGAACAAATAAGCAATATGATTCTATCATGGTAGTGGTGGATAGGATTACTAAAGTTGACCATTTTATTCCAGTAAATCTCACTCACAAGGCAACCAATATTGTTGATATTTATTTGAGAGTAATTGCTCGACTGCATGGTACACCCAAGAAATTTTTTCTGACAAAGATACAAAATTTACATCAAATTTTTGGAAAGGATTATTTAAGGGATTTGGAACAAATTTGAATTTTAGCACAACTTATCATCCAGAATCAGATGGAAAAGCAGAGAGGGTGAATCAAGTGATTGAAGATATTTTGAGGATGTATGTGATGGATAAACCATCAAAATGGGAATACTACCTACATTTAGTAGAGTTTTCTTATAAAAATGGGTACCAAGCATCTCTAAATATGAGCCCATTTGAGGCACTTTATGGAAGAAGGTGAAACACACCAGTAAGCTAGGACAACCCAGTAGATAGAGTAGTGGTTGGACCAGAATTACTCAAGGAAATGGAAGAGAAAATGTTGAAAATAAAACATAATTTAAAGGTTGCTCAAGATAGGCAGAAAAGCTATGATGATAAGGGAAGAACTCACGGTGAATTTAAAGTGGGTGACCATCTATTCTTGAAAGTAAAAGCCAACATAAGTTCCCTAAATTTAGGAAATTGCTCGAAGTTGGCAGCTCATTATTGTGGGCCGTTTGAAAATCCTAGAGAGGATTGGGCCTATAGCATACATGCTTTCCTTTCCTACATCAATGCCTATTCATAATGTATTCCATGTATCATTTCTCAAAAAGTATATACCTGATATTAATCATGTCATTGATTGGAATGTGATTCGGGTGGAGAAAGAAGGCGCCTTTTGAGTGCATCTGGTGTGCATATTGGACCGGAAGATCAAGAAGCTCTAGGATTGATCCATAGAGATATTAAATATCCAATGGACCCAATACAGTCCTAAAGATACAACTTGGGAGCATGAGGATGCTATGCAGGTAGAATGCCCACATATTTTCAAGGATTTTTGAAAAAATGGTTGTATATGTGTACATACTACACTAAGGACAATGCATAAATAAGGGGGAGGGGAATGTAATACCCCTATTCTGAACCCCAACTGTAAATGTAAATACAATTGTACTTAGGCTGGTGAGCCGGGATGAAAAAAGAACAAGTATATCTGTGATATAAATGTAAATGTATTCACATGAAAATATTAATGAAAAATACATCACTGCGTGCAGACCAACCATGTAAAAGGTCATGGGGGACTAAACTACACTAGTTAGGGAAATGTGGGGATAAAAGTTAAGGTTAAGGGGATAAGTTAGGGAGCTTGAGCCAAAAAGGAATATTATACTAACATTCCTTAAAAAAATAAAGTATGGATAATTATTTTTATCCTAAGTTCTAAGGATGTGGACAAGTGGGCCAAAGTATCTCTCAAACTGACAAGTGTCAAGTTGGGCACATACATACAAAGATCTTGGACTTAGTGAATTTTCCATGATACATCATCCTGGTTAAGACTTCTTTTACCTCGGTGGAGTTTAGTCCCATCTGGGGGGTGACCCACTGCTGAGAGTTTTGAGAAGCGTGGTCTAAGGCTAGAAAGAGAGTGGAAGGTCTACACGCAGTTGGTGGTATTTTTATCAAATATAAGTGTCAGTTGTGTGTCAAATTCCATGCTGCATTATTACTTATGCGTTTATTTTTATGGGTTTTTCTTGTATGTGTTGCATGTGTATTTTATTATTATGTTGTATGAACCTGTGTATTTTCATAGTATTCATATGCTTTAAATTCGTATACAATTCAAAAATTATTTCATGTGGCATAGCCCAACAGTGGGTTGGTTGGGGATGCTACAATAAAATCTAACAAGCATCCTGATGTCACAAAAAAACTACACTTATTTGGATTTAGGAAAATCCGATAGTAGCGACACCTCTCAAAGATAAGTCGTAAATGGGTGGGATGACCGGATCTCTTACGAGAACGTGATTCTAGATCATCAAGATACGCCTCGAATATGTGTTTGAGTTCATGGAAGGTAAGCAACATGGCCGCTGAAAAGTGGCTCCAGCATTCTTAAGGCCAAAAGGAATTTTCCTGTACATGCATGTACCCCAAGGAAAACTAAATGTCGTTTTATGTTGGTCTTTGGGCTTGATATGAATCTATTTGTATCCGAAAAAACCGTACATAAAAGAAAATACCTCACAACCCTCACATTCATCGCCAATCTGATCAATGAATGGGGTTGGAAAATTATCTTTCGGGAAATATTTGTTCAGATCATAAAATTCCATACACATGGGGATCATACCTTGCTTTTTGTGGAGAGGAAGAGGGTTCGACACCCATTCTATCAATTGCACAAGATATATAAAACTAGCTTTGATGAGTTTCTCTACCTCAACCTTGATCATCGCTGCCTTGAGAGGATTGACTGGGTGAAGCTTCTGTCAGATAGGCTTAATATCGAGGTAAGTTTTGATCTCATGTTCAATGATACATGGGTCAATTCCTAGAATCACCTCATAATACCAGAAAAAAATGTCGCAAAACTCTTTAAATAATTCAATGTAGATCTGAATCTCTTCGGGGGAACAATCTGCTCCGACAAAGACATTTTCCACAACACCAGGGGTTCTAGAGATGTCGATAGGAATTGTTTCAACTATACTTTCCATGTTTCCCTTGGCATATATTCTATGCATGGCAAGAAGGTTAACAGGACAAGGGGAATCTCTATTCACTGTCATAATGAACTCTCCTACCTATATTCTCTTCAGCTCAGGTAAGAAATAAGACATGTGGTGAAGATTCTCCCAAGGTCTGTCTGATCTAGGTGGATATTGGTGGCCACCCACCTATTCCACTTAGACCCCCACCATTGCTTCTTTCAGTTTTTCAGTTTCCACACATTTTACTATTTTTAGTAGTTTTTAGGGTCCTGAACTTTCGGAGCTGTTTTGAGGCCTTAAACGACATTTTTTGGGAAAACGGGGAGCAACATGGATCATAGATCAATGTTTCTCACCCAAAATTTGTAGTCCTTGGATAGATATTTCTAACGAGGTATGGAACATGTCAAACGGAGATCGTATGCCAAATTTACGTCCCCGGGACGTTGATGTACCAACTTACCCAAATGGGGCCCATAGTCTTGGCGTTTCATCTCCTAGGGTTAGGTCTTTAGATGTCTAGGGTTTTCCATTGTTTCTCAATAAGAATAGGCCTTCGAGCCTCATTGTAACATAGTTCAGAGGCCAATATCCGCCACATCTCTTCTCGGAGATAAGCTACCAGCGCCCTAGCTAGTTTATTTCCATTATGTCTGTAATCATATTTCAGTCATTTGTTATTAATGAAATGAAGTCTTATTTCCGCTGCATCTCTGTGTTTATGTGTATTTATGTATTTCATTGTGTTCCTACATAAATCTGGATCAGTGGTATCAGAGTATTCTGCTCATTCTCGATCCTTCTTTGCATGTCCCCAACGAGGTTGAGGTATAAGGAGTTGGGGCTCGATCTGGTTGAACCTTTGCAAGATTAGCCTCGCAAACCCCTACGACTTCCCATGGGGGAAAAAAATAAAGATGAGGGAGTAGGAGATCCTATCAAAATGTTCCTCGAGGAGGCCCTCGAGAAACAAAGGAACGCGATGATGGACAACTTTGCCTAGATTCTTCAATGGATTCCCACTAGTGGCGCATCGACATCCAACAACCACTCTGGAGGCGCCACTCCTTTTAAGGTACAAGTAAAATTTGACATTCCCATATTTGAGGGCCAAATAGATGCATATGCCATAGATAGATGGTTGAATCTGTTAGAAGGATATTTCTCGGTTCATGACTTTTCTGACTGAAAAAAGATTATTTTCGCACTCCTCAAAGTCGCCCCCCATGTCAAGGACTGGTGGGAAACCTACTCGGAGAAACAGGATGAGGGAGAACCCTCTCTGTTCTTGGCTAAACCCACTTGGAATTCTTTCCAGGACACCATCAAGGAACAATATTATCCTGTGGGGAGATATGAGGACAAATACATACAATGGACTATGCTACGGCAGCAAAGGGACCAAGATGTGCATGAGATGACGAATCTATTTCATACCCTATGCAAAAAGTTGAGTATCAAAGATTTAGAGAAACATTTGGTGTTAAAATACCGCAGTTGTCTGCATAGATACATTCAGGAGGAAATGGAGTTTCTTGACATCTCCTTGCTTGGTGTGGCATACCAATATGCTGCCAAGAGTGACCAAAAGTTCAAACAGAAGAGGAAAGACTTTGGGTCTGCAAATCAGAAGCAAGGGAAAGGTACCCCCAAACTATAGAACAAAGGACCAAGCCAAGGCAGGGCAGCCCATGACAACCCGCCAAAGCCACAAGCAAAGAACAACACCACGAAGCCAAAAAAGGACACGGGGAAGTGGTGCAAGTTCCATAAGAGCTCCAGTCACAACACAAGTGAGTGTCAAGCCAAGAATTCACTGGTAGCCGAGTTGAAGGCTTCTGAATCGGATGCATGCTCCATCTCTAAATCAGAACCTGACAAGGGGAATGACACGAGGAAGCAGATTATCGATGCGGATCCCAACGCCACCGTTGCCACCACGAAGATCCAAAAGGAGGAACCAGAAGATCAAGAGGAGGCAGAGCATCTCTTCCATTCCAAGATGTGGGTAAAGGGTTCCCCATTACAGTTCATTGTCGACAGTGGGAGCCAAAAGAACCTCATCTCGGTAGAGGTCGTGAAGCGGCTAGTCTTGTCGACCACAACACACCCACAACCATACACCATCGGGTGGTTGCGCCAAGGATGTGACCTCCGCGTCAGTCAAAAATGTCGCCTTCCCTACAGTATCAAGCCCTTCACGGATGAGGTATTATATGACATTGCTCCTCTTGATGTTTCTGATGTATTATTAGGCCAACCATACTTGTGGAAGCGACATGTTGTGTATGAGTCCAGGCCTCATGTTGTTATTATCACTTTGGGAAATAATCTGTACAATATACCGGAGATAGCACCACCTACCACCATCTCTTTGGTTACTACAAAACAATGCAGTAAGCTCATTTCCAAAACCAGGAAATTTGTTTCCCTAATGATCTTCCCTCAGGGAAGGAGGAAGACTATGGCCATGACCTCCAGACAGGGCCTCGCTGCATGAAAAAAACAGATGGATAAGGTTGTGGAGGAGTACGAGGACATCTTCACCTCCCTCGTGGGTGCCTCTACATTGTCAGGTCAAGCACCCCATCGATCTGACCCCAGGTGTGTCACTACCCAATGGACCCATCTATCAGCGCTCTATTCTGGAGAATGATGAAATCAAGAGGCAGATTCAGGAGCTGTTGTAGAAAGGTCACATCTGGCCGAGTTCATCGCCTTGTGGGAGCTCGATCATGTTGGTGTAGAAGAAGGATGGGACTTGGAGACTCTACATTGACTATCGGGCACTAAAAAAGATCATTGTCTAGAATAGGTACCCGATCCCATGGATTGATGACCTTCTGGACCAACTCAAGGGGGTGAAATATTTCAACAAGATCAACTTGAAGTCTGGGTATCACCAAGTACCAATCGAACCCTCTGATGTGTGGAAGACTACATTCAAATCCAAGGAGGGCCTTTTCAAATGGTTGGTCATGCCTTTCGGGTTGAAGAATTCCCCTGCAACCTTCATGAGGCTAATGGATGACATCCTGCAGCCATTCACCAACTCATTTGTAGTGGTGTACTTGGATGACATTATGATCTTCAACCAGACTTGGGAAGAGCACCTCCACCACATCCAACAGGTCCTCCAAACATTGTGGCAACACAAGTTGTGTGCCAATTTGGAGAAATGCACTTTGGCATGACCCAGGTTTAGTATCTGGGATACATTATTGATGAGCAGGGGGTACATGTGGATCTAGCAAAGATCCAAGTCATTCAGGATTGGCCAGCCCCAACCACCCTAACAGAGCTCCATATCTTTTTAGGTCTTGTCAATTTCTACCGCAGGTTTGTGTTGGGATTCTCTCATATCACTTGGTCTTTGAGTCAAGTCACCAAGGGAGGAGCTAAAGCAAAATTCTTTTGGTCTGAATCTCAACAGAAGGTATTCGGGGAGTTGAAGCATCACCTTTTCTCTGCACCAATGCTCACATTACCAGACTTTCAACAACCATTTGAGATCGAGACAAATGCCTCTGACTATGCTATTGGGATAGTCCTTACTCAACATGGGCATCCAGTGGCATATTACAGCGAGACACTTTCCGACACAGTCCGGAAGTATCCCACTTATGACAAAGAAATGTATTCCATTGTGCAGGCTTGTCGGCAATGGAAGCATTACATTTTGGGAAAGGAAACGATCATCCACATAGACCACCAGCCCCTGTAGTTCATACAGACATAAGGGAAGTTGCAGAACGATCGCCATCAGAAGTGATCCACATACCTGCAACAATTTCATTTGAACATTAAGTACAAAAAAGGTAGCACCAATAATGTTGCAAACTGCCTCAGTCAACCATCCATCATTGCGCTAACCACTGTTCTCAACTCTTGTGGCCACGAGACTTCCGATTGGCCGCTTCTCTACACAAGTGATCCAGAATTTGGCCACACATACAATACACTCTTGGAGGGTAAGCAAGTTCCCAATTTTCACCTCTAGGATGCTCTGCTTTGTCACCTAGGACACCTTTGTGTTCCTTCAAGAGAGCGTGCCAAGATGATTTGGGAGGTGCAATACAGTCGGGTCGCTGGGCATTTCGGGGTCAAGAAAACCGTGGCAGTACTACAAAAGTATTTCTATTGGCTGAACCTTCGACAAGATTTCGGGAAGTATATCAAGTCCTACACTGCTTGCGCCATTGCCAAACCAACCATCAAGAAGCAAGGCCTCTATAATCCGCTTCCTACCCCCAGTCGACCTTGGGAATCCATCTCTATGGATTACATGTCGAGCCTTCCTTCTACTAAGCATGGAAATGACTGTGTTTTTGTGGTCGTCGATCGATTCTCGAAGATGTCCATTATGATGGTCTGCAAGAAGAATATCACAGCAGAAGCCACTGCTAAACTCTTCTTTGAACGAGTGTGGGTACACTTTGGAATCCCATAGTCTATCATCTCAGATCAGGATAGTAGGTTCCTCAGTACATTTTGGTCCAGCCTCTGGTCGATGCTAGACACCAAGCTCACCAAGTCCACAACTTTCCATCTGCAAACTAATGGCCAGACAGAGGTCGTCAACCGAATGATCGTACACATTCTGCGCATGTACAATTCAAAGCATCCACACACATGGGATGAGAGCCTCCCCTATGTACAACATAGCTACAACTGGGCTCTCCATAGCTCAACCAACCACAACCCGTTTCAAGTGGGATTGGGATTCCAGCCATTATGTCCCATTGGCATAGCCATGCCATTTGTGGCTACTCAGGAAGATTCAGCTCATGTCCAGTCTAAGGCTGATAAGGCAAACAACTTCATTGAGAACATTCAACACATCCACCAACAGGTTCATGACATCTTGGACAGAGCCAATGCTAAGTACAAGCAGCGACATGATCAACATCGGGTGTCCCACAACTTCCAGGTGGGTGACAAAGTGTGGCTGCATTTGCAAAAGGAGCACCTTGCTGGACCCCACCACAAGCTTCGTCCGCTCCGATATGGGTCGTACACCCTCACCAAGGTTGTAGGGGAAAATTCCTTTGAGCTCAACATTCCACCATTCCTTGGTCTGCACCTAGTGTTCAATGTGGACTGCCTTCGACCCTACTTTCCACCTCTACTAGACACATCCGACATGGCAGAACAACTCACACCAACAGAGTTAAATCCATACTGCATGGAACAAGCCAGAACTGATCAGATCATGGATACACAGATCAAGCACACCCAAAAACAAAGGATACCTCTATATCGAGTTGTCAAAGCAGACCAACTCCTTTACCAAGGCAAGTGGCTCACCAGGGACCAAGTTCAGCAGAAGTTTCCTCATCCCATGGAGGAAGTCAACGCAATGGGGAACATTGCTTCCTAAGGGGGGAGGAATGATTTAGCTGGATATTGGTGGCCATCCACCTATTCCACTTGGACCCCCACCATTGCTTCTTTCAGTTTTTCAGTTTCCACACAGTTTACTATTTTTAGTAGTTTTTCGGGTCCTAAACTTTTGAAGTTGTTTTGAGGCCTTAAATGACGTTTTTTGGGAAAACAGGGAGAAACATGGATAGTATATTATTTCTCACCCAAAATTTGTAGTCCTTGGATAGATATTTCTAATGAGGTATGGAACACGTCAAATGGAGATCGTATGCCAAAGTTACGTCCCCGAGAAGTTGATGTACCAACTTACCCAAACAGGGCCCATAGTCTTGGCATTTCATCTCCTAGGATTAGGTCTTTGGATGTTTAGGGTTTTCCATTGTTTCTCAATAAGAATAGGCCTTCGAGCCTCATTGTAACACAGTTTAGAGGCTAGTAGCTGCCACATCTCTTCTCAGAGATAAGCTACCAGTGCCCTAGCTAGTTTATTTCCATTCTGTCTGTAAGCATATTTCAGTCATTTGTTATTAATGAAATGAAGTCTTATTTCTGCTGCATCTCTGTGTTTATGTGTATTTATGTATTTCATTATGTTCCCACATAAATCCAGATCACTATCTAACCCAGTCATTGCCTCCAAAATCACCTCGTTAGAGGGAAAGAATAATTCCAAAGGATCATAAGTGGCGAGAGAGTCTTGATCCCAAATAGGCTCTAGAACGGGATCTAGCTCCTGTGGGGGAGCCAGATCAGGGTTGGCCGAGGATTTCTATAAAATATTGTACGCAAACTCAACAGTGGATAAGGGCATAACCATTTTAGGTTTCCCTATCCCTTACATAGAATCTAATGGGGAAGTTAAAATACACAGGTCATTAAAGTAACTCATTCTAAAAGACGCGACTTGAAAAATTGCATCCTTCAGTTGGTCGGGGACATCCGAAATAAATTTGACATCATTATCAAGCGATGGATAATTAAAAGTACCCATTAAAGATGGAAACAGTCTGGAGCCTAAGTTGATGGTACCTGGTTGTGATTTGTCAATCATCGAAACCTTGGATGCCCCCATTGAAGGGTTAGGATGGGAGAAGGATAACTGATCAACGATTATGATCGGACCTTCGTGAGGAAAACATAAGACCCGAAAAATAGTGGACACAACGAATGTCATAGAATAGGTCAAACTCTTCCCTAACAAAATATTGTAGTCGAGAGTCACATTGGCTACTTCTACTTCGATGCACACAGTTTTTCCCTGTTGGAAATATAACTGAGAAGGGGGGGTGAATCAGTTATGTAAATAAGCTTCAACCTTTTCTTGTTATATTTTATTCCTTCTATATTACTAATTAATGTGTTTTTGATAACTTAACATGCATAGATATACAATATTTGATCAATCACACAGAATACACTGAGACATTGATTTTCATGAGGAAACCCATAAAGGGTGAAAACCTCTTCTTCTTAGGATGTCAATTAAGCTCCAAATTTCATGTACATCACAGTCTTTGAGCTCCAACTCAAATATGAAGCTACAAACTCTGATAGAAAGCTACAACTTGCAAAGAGAACCAACTCTCAGATTTCTCTAGCACCAACTCCTAGGTTTCTCTAGCACCCACTAGATGGAAGCACCAACTCCCGGAATATCTTCTAGCACCAACTAGAATTTAGAGGACTGCAATCCTCCCTAACACCACTTTACCACCCTAATTGAATCTTACAAAAATTTACTTACTTTCTCTGTCTTTGATATGGTCTGTTACAACTCCATGTCTCCTCTACCCTCTTCAGCTTCTATGATCTGTTCTGCTTCTACACCTTTATGCTTCTATGCTATGCTCTTTTTCCTCCTGCGTACTTTTTATCTGTTCAATTATTCTTCTGCATTTTATGCTCTATGCATACACTACATTCCTTTACACTGCACCTCTTCTCTGCTCCTTTTCTGTTGCTTACTACCACCTTCTATGCTCATGCATCAGTTCATGAAAAGAACATTCTCTGCATTTCTTTATCACACCAAGTCCTCTACCAGATCATCCTAGAAACTCTTTGTCACCACATCTTTGTGCTACATCTCAATTATGTATATCCTCTTCTATGTTTCACATGTCATATTTTTGCCCAGTTCTCTCTCAGGTCCTCATCACAACTCTGCCACTTTACTAGAGGTTATTGCTTGTCTATTCATTATCAGTGCTCGTTATCCTGAGATTCCTTTTATTCACTAGAAGTTACAATTAGTCATTTTATTCATTGTAGGTAAATCATTCCTAATCCCCTTCCTTTACGTGACCACTAGCAGTGACCACACACCTATTCAAAAATCACTTTGCGATATCGGTCTAGCGAGTGCTAGCTCCTTCTTTCGATATGACCTTGGGCAATGATCTCATGTGACGATGTGATTGTGGGCATGCCCAAAGGTGATTTGAATCAAACTACTTTTTGCCCCACAATTTACCTCGAACCTCCACATGTCCTTTCTCCAAAACCATGGTTTCGATTGCGGCCCACCTTCAACTTTTTAATTTTTGTGCACCTTCAATCTCCGCAATGCGATGGTACCATCGATCTCACAATCTTGACGGTGCTCCTAAACTAATGGTTCAGATCTGTCCTTTCAAGTTCTGCGGATCATATCTAACCTTTCTAAGTCGATGGCTATGATTTATTCCATGATTCAGGATTCAGGAGTTTTAACTCTAAAACACTGCTTTCCTCTATACGTCAATATTTTGAAGTCGATGATTCGCGGACACCTTTACTTCTCAATCGACAACTTAGTCTCTACTTTTGGAATTTGACCTTTCAACTAGATCAATGGTTCTACGTCCCCTTTCTTGATTCAAAAGTCGAGATCTCCTTTGGGTCTCCAAACTTTTGAAATCTCAATTCTCAAACTTCACTTCCCCTCGAAGTATGCTGATTCCTGCCACGTGTCCTCTCGAATCAGAAGGTTGAGGCTTACTTCGGGTCTTTACCTAGATTCCACAGTTTTACGCCATGTCTTTTCTGGATCAGACAACCCAAATTCACTTCAAACGATCTGATGCTTGAGATCTTCCTCGGATGATCTGACGAATGAGATCTACTTCGGATGATCCAGTGGTTGACAATTTATTTCGGCTCTCTATCTCTCCAGGCTTCAGGAAATTCAAATATCAAACTGAAACTCTCGAAGTGATTTCTCTACAGCTCACAATCCGTCACCACGTATCCCTCTGGATCTAACGATTGAAATTTACTCTGGCTCTCCAGACTTTGGGAATTTCAAATCTCAAATTGAAAAATCTTGAAGTGAGATTTTTCCAGAGCGTAACCTCGTCACATATTTAGAACTGAAACAAATGATGTTTGTTTGATCAATATCTTAGATCAACGACTCGATCTGTCTGCGATGCATCTTTGCCTTGGATTAAATCCAATGTCTCTCCATCTTTTATTATCCTATCCTTCCACTTAATTTGATCCAACGACTGACGAAGATTTAGATAATCGAATTCTCAAACCTTGTGCCATGTTTATCCTATCCTTAACATAATTTTATTTGATGGTTGTGAAGACTCTCGAAGTAGATCCATGATCAAGTATTTTGATCCTGATCATGTTTTTGTACTACGATTTCCCTTCTGAGCTTTGATCTCTGCATATTGTTCGCTTCTCCTCCCGAGCTTATGCTTTTCTTGTTTTCCATCGTCGTTGATGTTATTTCCATCAATGACAAGCACATGCTTCCTATAAAACATGCCAACAATATCCTCCTTTGGCATTGATGGCAACCCTGAAAGGTTGCACGATTTTTCTTAGACCTCCAACTGTAGCATACAGACAACACCTTTTTCTCCCCCTTTGACATCAATGTCAAAGAAAATAGAGAGTTACTCTGTGCTCCCCCTGACTATATATATTAGGAGAACTCTCCCCCTGATCAGATAGACTATTTATCTTGATAACGGGGTCACGCCCAACTTCTGGCGTAGATACTCAAATTGAGCTTTTGCAAGAGTTTTAGTGAAGATATCAACAATCTAATCTTTGGATGGAATATAATGCAAAGAAACAATAGTGTTGGTCACGTGTTCCCTCAAGAAGTGATACTTGATGGGTATATGCCTGGTCTTGGAGTGAAATAAAATATTCTTTGACACACTAATTGCACTAGTATTATCACAATGAATTGGGATCGGTGCAATATATATTTACCTCCAAGTCTGCAAGTGTCTGAATCATCCACAATACTTGTGTACAACAAGTAGTAGCTGCAATGTATTCATCTTTTGTAGTTGATAAGGAAATGGAACCTTGCTTCTTTCTCAACCATGCTACACGGGAATCTCCTAAGAAGAATGCACCTCCACTCGTACTTTTCCTTTCATCCACACAGTTAGCCCAATCAACATCTGAATAGACTGATAGTTGAAAATTCTGATTCCTAGGATACCATAGGCCATAGTTCATTGTTCCTTTCAAGTATATGAATATTCTTTTGACATCTAACAAATGACTTTGTTTAGGTGCATCCTGATACCTTCCTACCATTCCAAACACATGCATTATGTCTGGACAAGATGTTGTGATGTACAATAGGCTTCCTGTCATATACCTATATGAACTCTGATCAACATCAGGTGAGTCATCATCCTTTCTTAACTTGCATCTAGTGACCATAGGTGTGCTCATAGGTGTAGAATCTTCCATTTGAAACCTTTTCAACATTTCTCTTAGATATTTCTCCTGAGAAATAAATATTCCTTTAGACCTCTGAGTAATTTGCAAACCAATAAAAAATGGCAGTTCCCCTATCATAGATATTTCAAATTCAGACTGCATGGCAGAAGCAAACCAGTGTACCAATGAAGAATTATTTCTTCCGAAGATGATGTCATCTACATAGACCAACACAATGAGCAAATCATTACCCTTTGGTTTGATATATAGATTGTTGCCAATTGTTCCTCTCTTGAACCCTTTGTCTTGAAGATACTTATCCATTCTGTAATACCAATCACGAGGAGCTTGTTTCAACCCATATAAGGTTTTCTTTATCTTGCAGACAAATTCAGGGTTATCTAACAGTTGGAAACCCTCTGGTTGTTCCATATAGACTTCTTATTTTAGATCTCCATTTAGAAAAGATGACTTGACATCCATTTGATAGACTTTAAACTGTTTATGACAAGCATATGCAAGAAACATTCTAATAGCTTCTAATCTTGCTACGGACGCAAATGTCTCATCAAAATCTAGTCCTTATATTTGATCATATCCTTTGTAGACCAATCTAACCTTCTATTTGATAATATCCTTGCTCATTCATCTTATTTTTGCAGACCCATTTGGATCCTATTACATTTTTATTTGTTGGCCTAGGAACGAGTTCCCAAGTGACATTCTTTTCAATCTGGTCTAGTTCCTCATTCATTGATTTTAACCAATTTACGGCTTTATTGGCTTCATTAAAGTTCTTGGGTTCCACCATGGATATGAAGGCTATATGGGATTTCTCGGTGTCTTTGATTATCCTTCTCCTGGTTTGTACACCTTTGTCTTTCTCACCAATTATTTGACTTTCAAGATGATTCTTTTGAGTAATTTTGGAGGAAGGATTTGATATTGATTATTGTCCTGACTCTTATTGTATGGGTGTCTCTTCTCCACCTGATTCATCATATTATTGTGACTAAGATTTTTTGTTCTTCATTTTAATTATTCTCATCATCTTTTTCATCTGGCTTAGTGCTTATTCTTTGTTGATCTTTTATAGGAGCTTCTTCATCAATTCGAACATCAATACAGTCTACTAATTTATGCATTATTTTGTTAAAGAATCTGTATCCTTTACTGTTCATTGCATATCCTAAGAAGATACCTTCATCAACTCTATTATCAAATTTTCCTAGATGATCATCATTATTCTTGATGTAGCATTTACTTCCAAATACTTTGAAGTGCTTGATTGATGCAGGTTGACCAAACCACAACTCATATGAACTTTTATCATTGTCCGGCCTTAGATGCGCTTTGTTTAGAATATGAACAACCTCCACCCAGAAGATTTGTGAAATGTCTCTTTCACTCATCATAGCCCTTGCCATATGCTAAACTGGTCTATTTTGGCGTTCTACAACTCCATTTTGTTGAGGAGTACCTAGAATAGTATATTCTCTTTTAATTCCATGTCCATCACAGAATTATTTGAAATCTCTTGACATAAATTCTCCTCCCCTTTCTGAGCGAATTTCCTTTAACTTCCTTCCTGTTTGATTCTCATCTAACACCTTAAACTTTTTGAACTTCTCAAACACATCCAATTTTTCTCTCAGAAAGGAAACCCACGTAAGTCTGGAGAAGTCATCAATGACTAGCATAAAGTAATGTTCTCCTCCAGTTCCTTCCTTTTGTGATGGTCCACACAAATCCATATGAAAAATTTGAAGTGGTTTCTCTGAAGATGTGAAACTCTTTGATTTGAATTGAGCACGAGTCAGCTTCCCTATTTGACAGGATTCACATACAAATTTATTAGGCTTAGATATTCTTGGAAGGTTTTTCAAAACACCTTCATTATCTAGCTTGAGAATATGATCAAAATTCAGGTGTCCAAGCCTTTTGTGCCATAACCAACTTTCATCAAATTTTATTAAATGGAATTTCTCCTTATCTTCCTTCAGAACATATACATTGTTTTCAGTTCTAACCCCTTTTGCAATCAGCTCTCCTGTGTTTACTATCTTTATTTTACAATTCTTGGCAGTGAAAGTGACTTCACATCCTCTGTCACATATCTGACTGACACTAAGAATATTATTCCTTAAACCATCAAAAAATAATACATATTGAGCTTTGCTTCTTCCATTACTTAAGCTTACTAGACCTTTACCTCTGATATTTCCTAGAGCATCATTTCCAAAGGTCACACTCCCTGATTTATTTTATTTGAGTAATAGGAACTTACTTTTGTCACCTGTCATATGACTAGAGCATCTGTTGTCAATATACCTGGGGTGTTTTTGTCTTTGAGCTGAAAACACTAATCCACACCCGTTATCTTCATTCTTCTTCCGAACCTTGACGTTTTCAACTCTGTGATTTGAATCTAGCTTATAATTCTTTAAGCGACAATCTGCAACTTTATTTCCATAATTATGGTAGATGTAACATTCAGGTTCATTGAATAAAGGATCATAACGATTGTTATGTTTAATCTGCGTCCTTTTCCCAACCATCACATGATTTGTAGTCTGTGGTTGTTTGTTACTTAGCTGTCTCATTCTTTGTTGTGGAAGATATTTATTCTTTGGTTGTCTTGATTGCTCATGTCTAAATCTTAAAGAACAATTTATAGCTTTGTGGCCAAAGTTAGAGCAGTAAAAACAATATCCATAGAAAAAATCGTTCTACCTGGAAAATGGCTATCTTCTTTGAGCAGGTCGATTTCTTCCATGCTTATGATTTCCTTGAGCACAGGGTGTATTATTTATTTGTTCTACATATTCATTTCTAGTAGCTTTTCCTTCACTCCTCCTTGGCAGTTGAGTCTCTTCCTTTGTTTCTGCAGGTTTGTTGTTGTCAATGGTTGTATATTTGACAAACTTGATGGATTCTTTGTTTCTTGGCTGACCACTACTTGATCCCTCTTCATAACCCAAACTAGTTTTCAACTTTGAATTCCTTTGTTGATTTAGAATGGAGGCTAATCCTTCCGAGGATTTAATACTTGTCATATTTTGATGATATAAGGCCTGAAATTTCTCTAGATCTTTTTTGACAGTCACTATTTCAGCTTCCAATTTTTCACCTTTTGTTTTGGCTTCCTTCAATTGTTGTTTGAGGATGTATTCAATATTCTTAGCTTCTTCTAACTTAACCTTCAATGGAGCAATTTATTCAGTTGGTTCATTGCATGTATTCTCATACCTGAGCAGTAACTATTTTTGTTTTCTTTTCTTTTCTCTGAGTCTATCAATCTCTTCCATGGCACTGACAAGTTCTCATTCAAGATCTACTACTGCTTCACAATCAACGAACTCACTTCCTATATATTCATTGTTTATATCTTCTAAAGCTATTAGCATGATATCATTTATTTTATCTTCAATAGAAAAGTCACTGCTTTCATCATCTGAGGGATCATCATCATTGTTTACACAAAGGATTTTCTTCTTAAAATTATTCTCTTTACATACCTTCTTGTGTTTGTGCTTCTCTTCATCGTCATATGTCTGATCCTTTCTTTTGTGAGGACACTTAGATGCAAAATGACATATCTTACCACAGTTGAAACATTTGAAGGGCAGTTTACCTTTGTAATTCACTGATCCTTTCTTTAGTCTTCTCACAAAGTTTTCTTCAATATCATCTATATTAGAATCTGTGCTTTTCTCTACTTTAAAAGATTCCTCTCTTGTAGTGGATTTACCTTTGGTGATTCTCATTTCATAAGTGGTTAGGATTCCAAGAATTTGATCTAGTGTCAACGTTTTGAGATCAGCTATTTCCTCTATAGCAGAGACCTTTGAGTTAAATATATCAGGAAGAGATATAAATATTTTCTGGACTAGAAAAGATTCATCTATCGTTTCACCTAGGATTTTCATAGTGTTGACAAGTTCTTGTATACGTAAGAAGTACTTACTGATAGTTTCGTCTTCTTCCATCTTTAACTGCTCAAATTTTGGTCTGTGAGTCTGAAGTTTTGCGTCTTTCACCTTTTCATTACCTTCATAACTACTTATCATCTTGTCCCACATAACTTTTTTTGAATCACAGTGCATGAATTTGACAAACTCGGCTTCAACAAGTCCCCTGAGGATGGAATTCATTGTTTTTCCATTAAATATGAACTCCATCTTTGATCTGGATTTTATGAGTAGAACGAAATGACTATATATTATTACCAGATGCTTAACACAAAATAACAGAGATACAGTAAAATTGGTTTTCTATTCAATAAGGAAATAAGCTGAAACTATAAAATGCAGCGGAAAACAAGCTTGTTAGAATGGTGGTGGCTTATCTCTGAGAAGAGATGTGACGGTTGTGCTCATTCACAAGAAGATCATTACAATGAGGCTCTTAAGGCCTTTTTACAATAAACAGGAGTTTCAAAATCCCTAAACATCCAAAAACCTAACCCTAGGAGATGAAGTGCCAAAAGTCATGTGGGCCCTGTTTGGGTAAGTTAATACATCAACTTCCTGGGGTCATAACTTATGCATACGATATCTGTTTTAGGTGTATGATATCCCATTGGAAATATCTATCTGAGGACTACAACAATTGCAAAAAATTTCATGTTGAAATTTCGCGACCACAACATTCCCAAAAAACGTCATTTAGGGCCTTAAAACGGCTCCGGAAGTTCAAGGCCCGAAAAACTGCTAAAAATAGTAAATTATCAAAATTGCTAGAAAGTTGTTTTGAGCCAGCTGGAAAAGGTGGGTGGCCACCGATATCCACCTGGATCAATCTTATCATCTTTTGAGGCCAAGACTACAGGCTTCACATATCCCATTTCAACGACATCCCAAACATCAACACCTAGAGACATTAAATGTGTTCTCATCCTTATTTTCCATAAGGAAAAGTTTGTTCCATCAAACATAGGGGATCTATTAGTTTAACTTCCATCATGACTAGTCATGTTCAATATTGTGGATCTAACTTTGATCAAAGGAACCATATCTAATACCAATTGTTGGAAATATAACTGAGAGGGGGGGGTGAATCAGTTATGTAAATAAGCTTGAACCTTTTCTTGTTATTTTTTATTCCTTCTAGATTATTATTTAATGTGTTGTTGATAAATTAACATGCATATATATACAATAAGTGATCAATCACACAGAATACACAGAGACACTGATTTTCATGAGTAAACCCATAAAGGGTGAAAACCTCTTCTTCTTAGGATGTCAATTAAGCTCCAACTTTCATGTACATCACAGTCTTTGAGCTCCAACTCAAATATGAGGCTACAAACTCTGATAGCATGCTACAACTTGCAGAGAGCACCAACTCTCATATTTCTCTAGCACCAACTAGATGGAATCACCAACTCCCAGGTTTCTCTAGCACCCACTAGATGGAAGCACCAACTCCCAGAATATCTTCTAGCACCAACTAGAATTTAGAGGACTGCAATCCTCCCTAGCACCACCCTACCACCCTGATTGAATCTTACAAACTTTACTTACTTTCTCTGCCTCTGATATGGTTTGTTACAACTCCATGTCTCCTCTGCCTTCTTCAGCTTCTATGCTCTATTCCACTTCTGCACCTTTTTGCTTCTATGCTCTGTTCTTTTTCCTCCTGCATACTTTTTATATGTTCAGTTCTTCTTCTACATTTTATGATCTATGCATACACTACATTCCTTTACATTACACCTCTTCTCCACTCCTTTTCATCTGCTTACTACCACCTTATATTCTCATGCATTAGTTCATGAAAAGCACATTCTTTGCATGTCTTTATCACGCCAAGTCCTCTGCCAGATCATCCTAGCAACTCTTCATCACCACAGCTCTATGCTACATCTCAATTCTGTATATCCTCTTCTATGTTCTGCATGTCATATTTTCTCCCAGTTCTCTCTCAGGTCCTCATCACAACTCTGCAACTTTACTGGTAGTTACTCCCTTTCTATTCATCATCAGTGCCCATTATCTTGAGATTCATTTTCTTCACTAGTAGTTATAGTCATTCATTTTATTCGCTCTAGGTAAATCAGTCCTAAGCCCCTTCCTTTACGTGACCACTGGTGGTGACCACACACCTATTCAAAAAGTTCTCATGATCTCGGTCTAGCAAGTGCTAGATCCTTATTTTGATATGACCTTCGATGATGATCTCATGTGACCATGTCATTGCGGGTGCATCCAAAGGTCGTTTAAATAAAAATACTTTTTACCCCACAATTTACCTCGAACCTCCATGTGTCCTTTCTCCAAAACCATGGTTTCGATTGCGGCCTGCCTTCAAATTTTTAAAGTTCGAGCACCTTCAATCCCTACAATGCGATGGGACCGTCAATCTCACAATCTTGACGGTGCTCCTAAACCGACGGTTCATATCTGTCCTTTCAATTTCTACAGATCATATCTAACCTTCCTAAATCAACAGTTGTGATTTATTCCGTGATCCGGGCTTTGGGAGTTTCAACTCTCAAACCCTGCTTTCCTCCATATGTCAATATTTCGAATTCAATGATCCATGGACACCTATCCTTCTCAATCGAAATCTCAACCTCTATTTTAGGAATTTGACCTTTCAACCATATCAACGGTTCTGGGGCTCCTTTCTTGATTCAATGGTCAAGATCTCCTTTGGGTCTCCAAACTTATGAAATCTCAAGTCTCAAACTTCACTTCCCCTCGAAGTATGTGGATTCCTGCCACGTGTCCTCTCAAATCGGATGGTTGAGGATTACTTCGGGTCTTTACTCAGAGTCCACAGTTTTACACCACATCTTTTCTGGATCAGACAACCCAGATTCACTTCAGACAATATGATGCTTGAGATCTTCTTCGGACAATCTGATGACTAATATCTACTTCGTATGATCTGGCAGTTGAGAATTTATTTTGGCTCTCTGTCTCTCCAGGCTTCGGGAATTTCAAATCTCAAAATGAAAATCTCGAAGTGATTTCTCCAGAGCTCACGATCTGTCGCCACGTATCCCTCTGGATCTGACGGTTGAAATTTACTCCATCTCTCCAAACTTTGGGAATTTCAAATCTCAAATTGAAAAATATTGAAGTGAGATTTTTCCGAAGCGTAACCTCCTCACATATTTATACCCGAAACAAATGATGTTCGCTTGATCAATATCTTAGATCAATGGCTCGATCTATCTGCGATGCAGCTTTGCCTTGGATTAAATATAATGACTCTCCATCTTTTCTTATCCTATCCTTCCACTTAATTTGATCCAACGACTAATGGAGATTCGGATAATCAAATTATCAAACCTTGTTCCCCATTTATCCTATCCTTCACGTAATTCGGTCCAACGATCGTGAACACTCTCGAAGAATATCCACGATCAAGGATTTTGATCCTAATCACATTTCTGCAATGTGCTTTCCCTTATGAGATTTGATCTCTGCATACTATTCGCTTATCCTCCTGAGCTTATTCTTTTCCTATTTGTCATCATCGTTGCTTTTCTTTCCATTAATGACAAGCACACGCTTCCTGTAAAACATGCCAACATTCCCTCCAATTGCACGGGGAAGGAGGGAATTATTCCATGTGATCTAAAATATCGACCATCAAACGTGATTAGAAATGTGGGAAACAGAGACAACTCAGGTTGGTCGATGGCCTTCCATCTTGCCAATGACATCATGCAAGTCGAGGCACCCTCATCAACCACCGTATGGAAATTTTTCCATGTCAACGATTTTTTGGAATACACCACTACTATCTGAAAAGCGATGTGGTGAGGAAGATGAGGTTTATAATATGTAGGTTCAAAAACAATCCTTGCTAAGTTAGTAGTCTCGGTCGCTCCCAAGGCAGACAACAATGCTTTCCTCTGTGAGGGGAAACTCTAGAGGACTTCCAGAGCAAGCATTGCACAAGGAATTTTTTCTAGATCCTCCATGACGGAGTAATTCTTAGAAGCCCTTACATTCAGGTTGTGAGAATACTTTTTTAACACACCCTTAGGGATGCGAGTCATAGCTTCTCCCATAGTATTCTTAATTTGAAGAGGAGGAAGTGAGTTGGAGGCATCTTTTCCCTTCTCAAAATATTTTGGCATTCCATAATTATGAGCCCTAGTCTGTAGATGAGCTTCGGACTTCATCATATAAACGTTTGTGGCTCCATTGTTAGCATTAGATGTGGGGGATCCCTAACTTCCCTTAGGTGGGTCCATGGATGAGGACGCTTGAGCCAAATTTTTCCCTCGTGGAAAAGGGTTGGTTAACACAGTAGGTTGTTGATGTGCCAATAGATTTTGGGATTCCTCAAGCCGAGGGCATTAGTGAGTCAAGTGGTCATCCGTGCAAATCTTACACAGAAACTTCACCTTTCTCTTTTTCATTTTTTACCTCGCCAACATTATTTGCAGCCTTCTTATTCCGCTTACCCTTCTTTTTTTTAGATTTCCTCTTTCCCTCGATTTGTTGGTTACTCTTGGGATTTGTCGATTTCACACTGTGTACATCTGATATTTGGGTTACAGGGAAGTCGAAATAGGAGTTTGGTTGGCCACGGTCTATTGAATCAATAATTGTTGTAACTGATTAGTCAACTGATCTTTAGGATTTCTCTGTGCTGAGCCTACTATGCCATCGACATGAGGCCTAGAATTATGTTTTGACTTATCAAAATTCGACCATGGTGCGTTGAGTAGGATCTCGTACATTATACCAGATTGAGAGTAAATAAAATCCAGTTGTTGGGATCTCATGATATCCTCTTCTTCGGAAAAAAAAACCCAGACGTTACAATGTCTTTGGATACACAAGGCAACAAGGACTTTAGGAACCACTCGAGAAAAAATGTGGGAGGGACCTTAAATTTGATCAATCTCTTTCACCTCCGAGATATGGATGGATTTTTGTTTCTCGAAGTTGGCCAGCAAATCGGTGTCGACATCGTATCTTACCGATAACTAGAAATGGTTTAAGAAGACCATATACAATTCATTAAAGTAATCATACTTTGACATATTGAGCTCAATATACCATTTCACGACACCCCCTATAAGAGTGTGTTGAAACAAGAACAACTGAATGTAATCATCCTTTAATGATTTGGATGAGCACCATAAATGAAATGTCATAACATGATCACTTGGATGTTCACAAGGATTACCTTCAAAATTGGGGATGTCCAAGGGAAGCTTAGTCGACATGCGGGGCCAACACAGATCATGACATATCGAGTCATTCAATAGTCTCGACAAGTCTAGAAAATGCATTGTTTCCAGGAAAGGTAGTCTAGGTTGTGGTGGATTAATATGAAAAGAGGGGCCTGGATTTTGGCTGGGACCGAGTTGCCAGGAAAATTTTGGTTGTTGGGTAGGGATTTGATAGAAACCATGGTGGTCTTATATAGTAAAAGGAGTTTGTGTTTGATTCTACATCGTTGACTGATTCCCATAGTTGGATGACATTTCTTGTGTAGGGATTGCTCCCTACAGAGTATTCCAAGGACCTTGGTTGGGGATGTCCCTAGAAAATTCTCCTCGCATAGGTATTGAACCCTACCCAGGGTTCCACTCAGTGTGGGATGGTTTTCCTCCGATCCACATCCCTTGTGAAGGAAATGAGACCTGTTAGGGATTTCCAAACCTTGTGAGGAGTAAACTCCCCTCATTTCTCCCTACAAAGGAATGAAACCTTGCATAGGGTTTGGTTGACAAAAAATGGGGTTTCCCCCTACCGATAAGGTAGACAATGAGAAAGGGTTATTTCCAAATGCATCGAACAAATAAAAATGAATACACCCTACCGGAGGCATGTGGGACTAAGGTCCATGACTCCCCCCACTGAAAAAACTAGAGTTGGTGTTAGGCCCAATTGGTTGGTGGAAAGAACCTCCGAGGGAAGGGAACAGAAGAGGGATATGACCCCCACCATAAGCGATAACGTTGAATGGGGCAGTGGTTCTTGTGACAGATCCTTGTAAGGGATTATTAGAGCTCTCAGCCCCTAGACCAATAGTCTGTAGAGTAGAGTAGGTTAGGACTGAACTAGAGTTGAAACCCGACATCCCATATGAAAAGGGACTGCCAGACATGTTCTTGATAGAGGGAACAGTGGTCAGAGTCATTGAAGGGATTATGTCACTACCCAAAGTAGTCGATGTCTGGATAGTCGTAGTCATGATAGGTGGAGGTGGGGGAGGAGGCACGACACCCCCTCCCACGACAGATGAGATGGGAGTATGAGGACTCCTAGAAGAGGTAGCACTAGTTGCTTCCATCGTCGCTCATCTAAAAAACATATGTTCATGTGAAGTCACCTCAGGAGGTACTATCCAAATAATAAGCGGTGCCAATAAGTTATTGATCGAAGGTTTTGCAAGCCTAAATCCTTCAACTTCAAGGTCAGAAATGATAGAATCCTCCGAGGCAGGAAAGTCTTCTTTAGGATATGGCTCGGGTACAATTTACTATGTCCCGGTCACTTCCAATGAACCTTGTTAATATAGCCTATGTCTCAGTGGTTGCAGAGGTGGCTCCAAAGTAATCGGTGGTAGGCCCTAAAGCCTATTTAAATAGAAGAGTTGTTGATATTCCACCTTGTGAAATGATCAATCGACACCCTAAGGTTGAGTTAGTGTGAAACACAAATCACACACTAAAAGGTTCCTAACGACAAATCAAGAAAATAATTGATTGGCAGGAAGAACAGTTACACCAATCAACACTAGAGAAACTTACCGGTGCAATTGTAACTCAAAAATGGAAACACCCTCTAAGTATACTCTGCAAAGTGAAATCCGACGTCTTCCATAGGTATCTCAGTATGCCTTTGCAGTCACCTGTGTAAGTCCCTAAAGATAGGAAACTAGGTTTTGTAGCTCGCAGTTAGTCACCAGACAGGTACAATCGACAGTCGGGCTAATCATAATGAGTAGGATAACAAAGTCTGAAGCCCTTCAAGGGTACCAAAGGAAAATGGTCTGGGAGACAACTGAGGATATCGAACGGATTCAAGGTCCACGAGGCTCCATATTCAAATGTGATCAGCGTAAGTCCCAAGAACGACCCTCAATATACGATCCCCACTATGCTCGGTCCGTCTTTGGAGGGGTTATGTCCTCTACCTTTCCTCATGTGACCACATGTTTAGCCCATGTGTTAGAGGGGGGTCTCGGTTGACTCTTACGAAACTAGACTCTAATACTCCCTATCACATAATATTATGTTTGTTTAAAAGGCCTTGAAGAATTTCCTCTCCACGCCTATTTCAAGGCCCTAAGGCCTAGACTACTTGGTGAACCCTACAAACAAAATTCTAGTTGATTTTAAGTGGCTTGATTTACTCAAAATGGTATGTTCTTGCAACTTATTGTGTTTACAAGAGACAAAAGAGAAGAAATAAAAACTTTAGAGAATTTATGCAAAAACAAACTAGGTTCTATTATTGAAAAATGGTTTTTAAATCTTTGCAAATGAAAACGTTTCGAGGTAATAGTCCAAGATCCTAAAATGAAAAAAGTTTCCTAGAATGCTCTTTTTCGTTTTACAAAGTAAATACAAACTACTAAACTTTCAAGGAAAAAACAAAGAAGAAAATTTGGAAAAATAACTCTTTTCAAGGCCCTAAGGCCTAGACTACTTGGTGAACCCTACAACCAAAATTCTAGTTGATTTTAAGTGGCTTGATTTACTCAAAATGGTATGTTCTTGCAACTTATTGTGTTTACAAGAGACAAAAGAGAAGAAATAAAAACTTTAGAGAATTTATGCAAAAACAAACTAGGTTCTATTATTGAAAAATGGTTTTTAAATCTTTGCAAATGAAAACGTTTCGAGGTAATAGTCCAAGATCCTAAAATGAAAAAAGTTTCCTAGAATGCTCTTTTTCGTTTTACAAAGTAAATACAAACTACTAAACTTTCAAGGAAAAAACAAAGAAGAAAATTTGGAAAAATAACTCTTTTCTTTTGTAATAAACAACCTATGCTACAACTACCAAACAAAAATGCATAACTAAATGCAACACTTTTTTATTTTTTGAATGCCTAGAAAAGAAAATCACAAGTAAATGATATTTTTCATTTTTCAAAGAAAAAACAAGGTAAAGAGAAAAAATAATCCCAAGACTAACATGGACCTTAAACCACTGCATGAACGCAGGGATTCACTGGAATCCATAGGAGGATCTAACGCTTATAATTTCCCCTAAACCTTCAAAGAAAATAAAAGAAAATAAAGAAACAACATGGGTTCTTTATAAAGTAAAAGATAAACCGAATATTTAACCCAATCAAACACAATTAACAAAGACCCTGAAGAGTTCAAGAAGGCCTGAGAAGCACAAAGCTTCTTGCCAGGAAAGAAAAAGTCTTTTTTTTTTAAACCTTCCAAAACAAAAAGACGTGTGTTGTGCACAAGCAGTTGTTGGGTATGTGTTATATTCTTTACATGTGTGTGTGTGGGCACGTCAGATATGACAACTGCATCTGATGATCCCTCGTAGTAGTGCTTTGTTTGTGCCATGTGTGTTGGGCACTTTCCTAGGGGGTCAGGTATTCCCCCCCATGGTTACGCGCAACATTCGACAACGGGCATAGCCCGGGGCTGAAAGGGTTCGGGGCAGCGCCCTGATTTTTTTTTTTTGGCAGTTTTTGCTATTTTTAGAGGATTTTTCCATTTTTAGCGATTTACTAAAAATAATCTCGGTTTTAGGGATTATGGTTTTGGTATCTACGGAATACCTAAAAACATTGTATATATTGTATAGTGAATGGTGAAATTCGATATAATGAAAATAAGAAAGGTTTTCCCGGTTGAGGGTTTTCGGTATAAAATCTCTGTGTACTCTGTGTATGAGTCATTAATTAAATTTTGTTTTTTTTAAGAATCTATATGCATTACTTTACTTCACAGTTTTAAAACTTACATGTGGTATCAGAGCTCGTTTTTGGCTTTAGAGGGATGCCTTTGTTGTTGAGGGTTTGGCTCGGTCTTGATAGATCAAGTTTATCTTGGGTCTGTTATAAACCTGGGTTTAATGGGAGCTTTTGCAGTGGAGACTCGAGTATAGAAAGAGGAATGGCGAGCTCATCTAGAATCGAGATAGAGAAGTTCAACAATAAAAACTTTGAGCTATGGAAGCTCAATATGGAGGACCTTCTTGTAGATAAATAACAATGGATCATTGTGGATCCTGGTACACAGCCTACTGGTACATCGTCTACTAGCACACAGGCTACTGGTACACAACCTACTAGTACACAAACTACTAGTACACCAGCTACTGGTATAAAGGAATATTGGGAGAAGTTGGACAGAAGAGAAAGGAGTACTATTCGACTCTACCTGGTAGATTCGGCGTTGTTGAATGTATTAGGAGAATCTACAGCCAAGGAACTATGGGATAAGTTGGGGAATTTGTATCAATCAAAGTCCCTGGTAAACAAGTTGTTTCTTCGAAAAAATATGTATCATCTTAGGATGGAAGATGGAGATTCTGTGACAGAACATCTAAATGCTTTTAATACTCTGGTAAGTCAACTTGGATCTGTTAATATTACGATTGCAGAAGAAGATAAGTGTATTACTTTGTTATGTTCTTTTCCAGACTCTTGGGATAATGTGGTTGTAGCAATAGGTAGTACCACTCAATCTACATTGAAGTATGAGGATGTAGTTGCATCATTGTTATCTGAAGAGATGAGGCGAAAAAGCATGGATGGAAACAACACAGAAGCTTTATTTGTAAGAGGGCGTAACCAAGACAAGAACCCCAGTAAGCCTTCGGGGTGGAGATCTAAATCTACAGGTAGTGTAAGTCTCCAAGAAAATATTTGAGGAAATGTTGGAAGTGTGGTAAAACAGGGCATTATAAGAAAGATTGCAAGTCTAAGAAGGTTGAAAAACCAAAGGGATCTGATAGTACCTCTTCCACAGAGGCGTAAACCTCCACTGAAGAAGGGGGTGATGTTTACCTAGCATCTACAAGTACACATGCAGACCACGATGTATGGTTGATTGACTCAGGTGCATCATACCATATGACTCCTCACAGGGAATGGTTCTCTGAATATGAAAAATATGATGGTGGTGATATATTCCTAGGAGATTACTCGACAGCAAAAATCTTGGGACGTGGAAGGGTTAAGTTGTTGCTAAAAGATGGATCATGAAGGATCTCAATGCTGCTAACTTCATGAAGGGTTAAGTGAAATCGTAGCTATCCTCCAAATTTGACATGAAGGATCTTGGTGCTGCTAACTTCATTCTGGGAATGGAGATTAAAAGAGATCATGCAAACAAGAAACTCTAGTTGAATCAGAGAAAATATGTTGAGACAATATTTCAGAGGTTTAATATGCATGGAAGTAAACCGGTCAAGGTTCCTATTCATATAGGTGTAAAGTTATCTGTAGATCAGTGTCCCAAGACACGGGAAGAAGAAGAGGACATGCCCCATGTTCTATATGCCAGTGCAATTGGCAATTTGATGTATGCAATGGTCTGTACTAGATTGGACATTGCACATGCAGTGGGAGTTTTGAGCAGGCATATGTCAAAACCAGGGAAGGAGCATTGGACAACAGTAAAGAGCGTCTTGAGGTATCTGTGTGGCACTACCAGTTATGGATTGTGCTACAAAGGAAGACCAGGATTGCACAGAGTGTTGGACATACATGGATTTGTTGATGCAGACTGGGATGGAGATCTGGATCGCAAAAGATATACAAGTGGGTATGTGTTTAACCTATTTGGAGGAGCAATCAGTTGGATGAGGAAAAGGTAGGATGTAGTGGCACTCTCAACTACAGAAGTTGAATACATGGCAGCCACTCATGCAAGCAAGGAAGCAGTATGGTTACAAAGATTGTTTTTAGGTATTGGGTTGGTACAACAAGAAGTGAGATTATATTGTGATAGTTAGAGTGCAATATTCCTGGCAAAGAACTCAACATATCATTCGAAGACAAAGCATATTGATGTTTAGTATCACTTTGTGAGAGACATGGTCGAGGAAAAGAAGGTGTTGCTGAAAAAGGTTGACACTTTGAAGAATGTTGCAGATTCATTGACAAAGTCTGTGAGCACAGAAAAGTTCTCCTTGTGTAGAGTAACAATGGGCATTGTTGCCCTGGATTGTTGAATACATAATCCCCTGGACCCCTGGATGCAAAGAAAACAACAAGTGGGAGAATGTTGGCTATGTGTTATATTCTTTGCATGTGTGTGTGTGAGCGCGTTAGACATGAAAACTGCGTCTAATGATCCCTCATAGTAGTGCTATGTTTGTGTCGTGTGCGCCGGCGCTTTCCTAGGGGGGTCCCAGGGGGGGCAGTTATGCTCCCCCTAGTTACGTGCAACGTTTGTGGTAGCACCCCGAATTTTATTTTATTTTTTGCGGTTTTTGCTATTTTTAGCGGATTTTGCTATTTTTAGCGGTTTACTAAAAAAATCATGGTTTTAGGGATTAGGGTTTTTGTATCTACAGAATACCTAAAAACATTGTATATATTGTATAGTGAATGGTGAAATTCGAAATAATGAATATAAGAAAATTTTTCCCGGTTGAGGGTTTCCGGTATAAAATCTCTGTGTACTATGTGTATGAGCCATTGATTAAATTATGTTTTGCTTAAGAATCTATATGCATTGCTTTACTTCATAGGTTTAAAACTTACAACAGCCTGCATACGTACGCAGGTTGTATACTATGCAGACCGTGTATGTACGGAGGATATACATAGGACATGACACGTACACCTCTGCAAACTTTCAAAAAAGAAAAAGGTTTGGAAATCCAACTGAGAAAGGAAGGATGGTAGGCACCTGGAAGGTGACCAGAGACCCTAATTGACTGACTAAACTTAGAAAACTAAAAAAGAAACTGAAAAAATAAAATCAAACCAAAATCTTGCACTAAGACCCTAGAGAGACTCCCCAGTGGAGTCGCCAATTCTACTACAAGAAAAATCCCCCTATACTGGGTGCATATGTATATATTGTTATTGGGGCCCAAGTGCCTATGTATTTATGGATTTTTGGGGCTAGAGTTCCTATGTATTTTATGTTTTAGGCTGGAAATCCTGACATGTGATGTTGGGTTGGAAATATTATGTATCAATTCAAATCTAGAGAGCCTAACCTTGTAATACATATGAACACTTATAGGGAGTTTTTCACTGAGGACAATGCAAAAATAAAGGGGAGGGGAATGTAACAACCCATTTTTAATTCTCAAAAATTATAATGTAATTGTATAAATGTGAATTAGGTTGGTGAGTTGATGTGTTGGGGCGAAGAGCCCATATTGATTTAAAATGATCAGGGGACGAATTATATATTATGTGCATGGAATAATTAATAAAAATAGTAATCATTGGCTACGATATGAGAGGGATGAAAATTATGGGGGGATATGATTCCACGAGAGAGAGGGTGTCCAAAAGGGAATTATTCATGGGTATTAATACAATCCACATTCCTGAAATTATATTGTCATTGTGTATAACCTTGTATTTTTTGTTGAGTGTTCTCAAAGCCAATCATTTAAATCATGTAAGAGGGTGGTTGTGAGTGGCCACATCCCATAGTTATTTGAGAGCATGGGCTGAAGTACAATCATCCTTGGGAAGAGTGATATTCAAACAATCAAGGGAGAAGAAGGGAAATTTGTATGGAGAATAGGAACAATTTATACCTGTAGTTTTTGGGCAACAAAGGAAGAGCAAAGTGAAGGGAAGGAAACTAGTCATGTTGTGCTTGAAGGTAATTGTTGTTGGTATGTGTGTTATGATGGAAATAAGGCCTGTGTGCCTATAAAATAGGTTGTAATCCTATAGTGTGTTTCTTGTTGAGGAAATGGATCAAGAGGCTTGTGTAGGATGTTGTGAGCACTCCTGAAGTAGCTAAGAGTTTCTAAATTCCCTAGATGAGATATTCTTGACCAACCAAGTGCACTGGAAGCCCTGATAAATGAATGGTACAACCTGAGGGATTGTGAGAAGTGAAAGGGGTACAATTCCTTGGGTTGTGCAGGTTTTGGGGAAGAGAGAGAGTTGGTGGATTGGAACCATTGCAGGAGTAGAACCCGGATTTGGGGATGTTATGTATGTGGAGAGTGGATAGCCAGAAGGCCATATGTCCTTGTGGACTCATTTCCTCAGCTTAGGGGTGGCCAATTATTGATATTTGGAACAATAGAGCTTGGTTGGGAGATTCATCCTTCGTATGCATCCAGTTGAGATACATTTATAAACAAATAAGTTTTTTTTTGTGTTATTTATAATTATTCCACTATGTAAATGATATATGAATGTCATGTTATGTTTTATTGGGTTTGGATGCATTCATGAATTTATAAATGTTGTAGATGCATAGATAAATTGACATGTTGTTTGTTGTATTTTTTATGGGTCTGTTACCCATTGGGCTTTTGTTATATGTATGGGGAGTTTTTAATTTTATTTTAGCAATCTAAGTTGTTTTCCGCAGTGATGGGACTCAGCGTGGGTGATGAGTATGTCACATTATGAGTGTTCGATAGAACAAATGGATGTCGATATTGATATAGGATAACAATGAAAACTAGTACCTCGTATTGTTGGGGGAATTATTACTCACTAGATTTATTTAGATTTAGATTTATATGCAAGAGAAGAAAAAGAAATGAAGGGAAAATCTAGGCAATAAACAAAAGAAAGGGAAATAGAGGTAGAATATAGGTCGGAGATAGAGGAAAAATAAGTAGAGGAAGAAGTAAATATAGAGACATAGGTATTCCTACAAAATGTATCTATAGTTGAGGAACCATAGTAAACTTCTACAACAACTAATGAAGGCATCATTCCACAATAGGGGATAGTTAGATAAACCCAACTAGTATTGCTATCATTTCCCTTATTTCTTTATGTCGCATATGGAGCACGCAATGCTTTAGTTGGGGGGTATGATGAGACCCAAAACTGACCTATTTTTATCATCTTTTATGGCCATTAGTCCCCCTAAAGATCAATATATATTGAAATGACCAATTTTGTAGCCATTAACAATTTATTGATTAATTACTTGCAAAATGTTATTTTGACATTATTTTATGGGGTTTTGTGTTGAGATGTCTAAGTTTTCATGTATGTTGATAAATGTGTGTTTGTAATAGGTTTTCTAATGACTTATGAATGATAATTTTACTTGATATGAAGTGTATGTTTGTTATTGAATGATTATTTACTCATTTCATCAACACATAATATCTTTCACCAACACTTGCACATTTTTCCAAGTTATAAACCAAAGGGTAGAATAGGTTGCAGAGTCATTTCCAATTTGTAGTGCATTATAAACTCATAAAATCAGTTAAAAGCTTATACAATAGATAGAAACCATTCAAAATATATTAAGGTGTGTAGATTTTCTCGGTTACGTTATCCTAACCAAGAAGGACAATGAGCTTGTCATTATGCTCTTTCAATGGTTCTTTGACATGATCAAGGAGGAAGATGGACTTGTGAATTCTATGACATCCTAATTATTCAATTGATCAAGGAGGAATATGTACTTGTGAATCATCTATAGTATCCCATCAATTTAGACAATCAAGAAGGATAATGTGCCCAAGAATCTGTTTCCTCAACATCCCACCAAAATCATAGATAACTAGTGTGAGGAAGATAACGATTCTTTAGGGAGGATTAGTTGGAACAAGTCTTGGAACTCTCTATAATTCTTGAAGGATTCAATAAATACCCATTATAAATACACTCATTTATATCTCGATTTAATGTAAATTCTATATCTTTCACAGTTAGGGTTAGAAGTATAAGATGCAAATTAGAAGTTGTAGTCTAAATACATTTTCATTGATGAATTAAAAAAATTTCTCTTTTGACTTAAGTTAAAATCTACCACATGGGTTCATCGGTCCTCTTCAAATTATGACCCACTTAAAGAGGATTTCTCAGTGAATGCAACTCTTTGTGTATAATTTGTATTTTCTATGTATTATGTAGTCGTGTGTTTTATAATTCCTCTTTTTATGTTAGCTCAGTATTTTATGTTCCATGGGTATTGTGGAATCATGTTGTGTTTCATTTTAATAGTTAGATTGTTCATTTTGTATGTTAAATATTCATTTCCATAACATTAGATGTGTTTCCCTCAGAAATGAGTTTTATTTTCTTCAACATTTAACTTATTTTAGTGGTTCTTTACTTTCAAGCATTGTATTTTAAAGTGGTGAAGTGTGAAGAAGTCCTATAGCCTTGGGCTAAAGAGTCAAATGGGAACTTTGTACCTTGGATGAATCATGTTTCATAATAATTGAACCCTTTCTAATATAGGCTAGTTACAATAGCTTCATTTAACAACAATTAGTTTTCTAGTACTTATTGGGAATTGGGATTAAGAGTCAATATGGCCAAATATATTGCATTAGAATATTCTTGAGTATTGCATTAAAATAGTCTTGGGAATTGAGATTAAGAGTCAATATGGCTAAATATATTGCATTAAAATAGTCTTGAGTATTTCATTAAAATAATCTTGGGAATTGGGATTAAGAGTCAATATGGATAAATATATTGCATTAGAATAGTCTTGGGGATTGAGATAACACAAGTCTTCTCATCCTTTAATTTGTGTGTAACAATAACATGTATATTTGTATTAAAAATGTTTGCAACCAAGCTAGTCAATAGTGTAATACAAATATAGAAGATTGTAAGTCCCAACATGATGCCAAAAAGTTGGATTTGTAGTCTAAAATAGATCCATTATATCTATCCAAAAACTAATTGTACTATTATGGTATGTATATAAACATACAAACTACCCTAAGATGAACCATATTTTGTAGTACATAGAAACATGTCAAAAGAACTAAAAAGAAAATCCACAAGGGACTCATTCCTGCCACTGTGAGCTATTTTCATAGTTGGGCTTGGTACTTCAAACTCCCAAGAGGAGTGCTTGCTCATTCACTACCATGGGAGCTTCAGGAACCCACTTTGCCTTAACTTTTTCATACCCATACATGGATTCCTTGTATGTTACATGGTTGAGGATATGATGAGGATCCTTCTTTGCCACATGCAGACATAATTCTATGATTACTACGCTACCCTATAGTGAAATCCATTTTCCCCCCAAGGCATGATTCCTATCTACTTGGGAGATTATGGACTCCTAATATTATTTCACCTTTACTCCAAGATTATGAAAGTCAGTCCCTGTCTCTATAATATGTGTTGTAGTCTAGGGAATAATTCCATGCATTCAAGAAGAGAGAGCTACATTATAGGAGAAATAATAGGGAAATGCGTACTGAATAAGAGAGAGATATTTTTGTGAAGGATATCCATCCAAGTTTGTATTACATATTCATGAGAATTTATACATTAGAGAAATGATTAGAGCAGTTGTACCCACTCCAACTAATCCTTCATTAGGTTCATTTATCCTCTACGTACATTTACATATTGTATTACATGTATTAATGCATTATTATGATAGTGTATAATGTATGATGGATTATTACAAGGACCTAAAAGACCTCCCAACATCTCCCTCACACTCAATTATTTTCTCATCCTGAGAAAGTGTGCATATAACTAATTTCATGTTACTCTTTAGCCTTCATCTTCAATTTGGTAAATGTATGTGCAGTTAGTGAGTCTCCAATGCTGAATTACGCAACCCAACAATGGTCCTCTTGAATCTCTTGTTACACATCGTGTGTTAGGAGTGGTGTTTGGCCCAACCTATGCTCATATTTCCCCTACACACACCTTACGGTGGAACACCATGCTTCAGCCAACCTAACATTTCTCTACTTTATGGCTTTTGAGGTCACAACTCAAGAACTATAATGCAAATTTTATACCAGGGGGATCAATCAATTTAGTATTTGGGTCATCATATTTCTTTTAATATCTTGTGTGTGTGTGTGTGTGTGTGTGTCGTTTGATGTCTGATGTGTCTTTCTTAAATGATTTCAACCGCTACCAAAATTTTGTGATCGATGCTCATCATCAATGCTCAATATTTTGGTGTTTTACTACTCTCCTACTCATCAAATTTTTTTGTGCTTCTTTATGCTTTTTTGGTCCCTAAGAATATATAGAGTCTGTGTTTTATATTACATGAAAGAGAATATATAGAGTCTTCATTTGATATTACATGAAAGAGGACGTGACTATGACTTTGCATAATCATGACTTGACTCAATGAATCAAAATAAATACAGATTTTTTATGGAATCATACTTCTACAAAATCAATTAACTTTTGTCGACTACATATCAACTACATCAGCAAGGAACTGATCTTGTCAACTAAATATTGGCTTGCATTACATGAGTGAAAGAGATCACCTACCTTTGAAGATGCGCATTTAACCCCATTCTTTATATTTTGACTCCATTAACTAAATTGAGAACATTATATTCTCATTTTATTTTTGACCATACTTTTAACTTGATGCAACTATCTTTCATGTAACTTCTTTTTCAGTCGAAGACTTCATATTCTTCACCAAATTTTATGATAATAATTGACTCTCATACATATGACTCTAGTATTTCACCTTTTTATGTAATCCAATTTTGAGAACATTATATTCTCATTTTATTTTTTGACCATACTTTTAACTTGACACAACTATCTTTCATGTAACTTCTTTTTCACTAGAAGACTTAATTTTCTTCACCAAATTTTATGATAATAATTGACTCTCATACATATGACTCTAGTATTTCACCTTTTTATGTAATCCAATTTTTTAACCAATGACATAGCAAGTGTGTTAATGCGATATTTTAAAAAAATGCACCTGATATTTAAGTGGATAACCATAACATAGGGTAACATTCCAAGTGGAAAGTGTGGATGGTCCATCGTCCAAAAATAAAGGTAGAGGAACGAGGTGATATTTGTTTCACCACTTGATTCACTACCTTCATGATTCACAACCGATGTTGATCTCAATGTTGTATAGCCATGGAAAATGTGTTTCTCTATTCACGTGGTCTCGATCTAGTAGGTACCATTAGTAATCATTACAAGTTAGAAAATCTGAAAAGAAACATCCAAAGATGCATGGTTTATTTATTACTTTCTAATTTGCATGGTTTGTCTTTTACTTTTTACTCTTTAATGTGATGTTTTTAGTAATGGATATATATATATATATTGAGATTTTATGTTATTTGGGTGTAGCTTGAATGGTTGTAAATAATTTATCTTCTTTATTAGAATTGAGTATAATTTTCATAATAATATGAATAAAGCTCATAATAAATAATAAGTATGTTGTAATGGCTTCGAACATTATAATGTATACCCCCAGATGGGGTGATAATGCGGGACACATGGCACTCGGAGGTGGCGCGAAATGGCCAACATGGCAAGGGCCATGTGATTGAAGCGTGGAACACCCCACTTAAATCCCACTTGCTTTTATCCAGGCACCATTACTCCTGGTGCATTTGGCCTACTTTTGTTGTCCCCTCCATTGCTCAACTCAATGAATTTTTCATTCCTCTGCACATGCGTCATCGCCTCCTTCTTCAACTATGAAGTCATGCCTTATTCCATTCTCCCTCCTTTGCTACGTGACCTTGCAACTAGCTTCATCTTTAGCTCCTCCTTGTCTACCTGGGCCCTTCCCCTGTGATTCCCTTCTCCCCCTGTGCTGTTAGAATGCCAATAAAAAGAGGTAAGCCAAGGCGAGGCTCTCCCTAGAAAACACTTCGACATCCAATGGTCCTCTCTCCGGTGCCTGCACTTTCCCCAGGCTCTTCCCCTGGTTCATCCCCCTCGCACTCCTCGCAGTCTCAGCCTGAGAAATTCCCAAGCGCCCCCTCCTCCCCTCCATCTTCCCGACTCGGAGGGTTGGCTCTCTTCGATAGATCACTGGGTTTTCACCCATGACCCATCTCTGACTTGGCTTCTTCTTTAGTGTCGCCTCTTGCAGCCCCACCGAACTCACCAGCTATTGCAAGGCCTGCCCGAGAATTCCTACACTCGCCCACCCTTTTTCTTGGGAACCTAATCGAGGCCACATTCCTTTTCAGACTCTGTCCAAGATTCACAACTGCAAGATAGCCTCGCCATTCTCCACGGTCTGGTCTTAGAGCTTTGACAGGGGTTGTATGACCTCTAGTTTCGACTTGAGATACTGGATGACAAGACTGTTGCGCACCTCCAGATCCTCTCCTCTTTCCAAGGGACCTTCCATTCCTCACCAGTTGCAAATGGGACAGCATAGTACACTTAGGCAAAGTACATTCAGTTAGGTGACTCAAGGGGTGGGGGGTTTCCCACAGGATACGGAGAGTTGGGTGTGGCCATGCACATGGACATGGATGTGGAGTACATGCCCTTTGCAGAAGAATCACCTAGTGAGTACGTTGCAGCAGGATCGGGCATGCATGTGCCAAGGGAAATGGGAAGCACTCGTCCTGGTAGAGAAAAGGAAAGTGGTGACGAGGAGGCAGCCATGCAGAAGCAAATGGAATGGAGGGGAGCAATTGTCGAAGAGGAGCCCTGGGACCCAACAACCTTTGTCATCTCTCCATCAGGAGGGAAAATCTACAAGCCAGGTGTATGATATCTATCCACATGTCATGTCTGACCTCTGTACCACTCGGATAGCTTTTTGCTTCTTGTTCTTAGTTTTCTATATCTTGACTATTATTACAAAAACAACAAGATTGCTAGTTACTTTGGTCCTAATATCAGCTGGATGAACTGGTTTCCCTCTAAGGCAGTTCAGTTATTACAACACGACACTATGCAAATTTTGTAACTCTGTTTTTTTTAAGGTTCTTTATAAAATTTCTTACTTATATAAAAAAAAAAGCATTATAATTTATAAAATTGGCAACATCAACATGGATATCATCATCATCACTCAAGAAATCAATCTTGCTCTGCTAGGCTTGATGCAGTTTCTAAGTTGACAAGAGACGATAGAGGAATGATGGAAAATACTTGTATCGTGAAGCACATGCATAGAACAGTCGATCACACCCATGTGTGTCCTCCATGCACCAAGTAGGGATCACGATGAAACTTTTGACAATATTTCAATCACTAGTCGAATGGTCGAACTCTTCAACATAGCCTTCAAAATATCATCTCAGGTTTATAGAATCTATCAATCACATGATTGAAAGGATGAGCAGAGCCTACATGAATTGATTTTGATCCAGTTATTTACAGGAAAAAAATAGATATTCTTGTGTGAAGAATATCTATTACAGCGATAAGGTAGAGGTGGCTTCAAGTTAACAACACCGATGGCATGATTCTCTCATCTCCTAGAATAAATATGCCATGGGCACTACTGTTGTCCACATTACCATCACCATTAGTGATGATATTTGTATTTTCATTTGTGTTACTTTTAGACGATGGTTGTGAGTTTGATGAGTGTTGAGGAAATGGAGCTCGGTACATGAAATTCATGTATCCATAAAAGTTCCCAATGTTACACCACACGTACCAATGTGAAAAAATCATAAAGAAAATTTAGGGTTGCCAATTCATCAACACTGATTTTTTTCTTTGGGAATCTCTTTATAGTAATTCAATAACTCGATATGTTCAAAGGAACATGAGAGTTGATCTAATAATGTCTTGATGACACTCATATTTATACATTCATTGATTTCAAATATACTATATGCAATCAAAGTATCTGGTTTTTTTCATATATTTTCTTTATATCAAAACAATTTGTACTTTATTACATTCAAATGCTTGAAAAAACTTACTTATTTATTTTTTCTTTTTGGCACATAGGCAATATGTATTATATCACATTCAATGGAACTCTCCACTTGCATCTTCATATGTGGAGGCTTATTTTGTGTGGCTCTCACCCATGAGGAAAAAGGTTGTTCCAAGATCTTTTCAACTCAACAATTCCACGAGCATCTATTTCAAATATTCCATCGAAGATCAATTTTCTAGCTTGTCTCCTTAACCTTGTACAATATTTATTGCAAACAAATATTCAATAAAAGAACAAAAGGATACAATGGCAAGTACAAACATTACACAGAGATTTTTCCCCGGGAAAACTAGCATATTCTATATTCATTCATGGTGATACATTGTTTACAATACAATATATATATAGGAGCCAACTGCATCCAAAACCCTAACCCAATGACCTAGATTAGTCAACAACCCTAATTCCTTAACCGAAAATAGAAAACCATCAGCAAAAAACCATGTGCCAAAAAACCACCTAAATATGTGACACGTTTCTCGAGGCAGAAAAACCAAGTGCCGAAAAACCACCTACTACTCGTGCAAAGACTATAACACATACCCAACACAAGTCACATGGAAATAGAACCAAATTGTTGTAGTCCAAGGAATAATGACATGCATTCAAGAAGAGAGAGCTACATTATAGGATAAATAATGGGGAAACACATACTAAAGCAGAGAGATATTTGTGGGAAGGATATCCATCCAAGTTTGTATTCCATCTTCATGAACATTTATACAATAGAGAGATGGTTGAAGTAGTTTTATATACTCCAACTAATCCTTCTTTAGGTTCGTTTATCCTCTACATGAATTTGCATACTTTATTACATGTATCCATACATTATTATTCTAGTGTATAGTGTATGATGGCATATTACAAGGGCCTAAAAGGCCTCCCAACATTGTGCCTAGAATTCTCTTCAGATGCAACACGAAAATGCTCCTCCCATTTCTCATGTATGTAAGT
>JZKD02S2119704.1:465309-495112 GCA_000966675.3 Picea glauca
TATAGTTTTTTTCCTCTCTTTTTTATTTTTAATTTTTCTTCACTTTTTTATATAATTTTAATTTTTTTGTTTTTTACTTTTTTAAGTTTTTCTTTACTTTTTTAAATACAAAATTGCTTTTAATTTTTTTTATTAATTTCAATTGTTTTCTTTTTTTTGGTTTTTTTAGTTTTTAATTTATAAAAATAAAATGATTTTTTTTTTTGTTAAATATTCAAAAATAGTGTTATTTAATTACAATTATTTTTTATGTATTGAAGTAAAGATAAATAATTTGTTAAAAATGATGTTTTCCACTATATTTTAAATGTATGGAACTATAAATTAATTAATGAGACACAATTATATGAAAAATATTAATTTCAAAAAAGTAAATGGTAAAAAATATTTTTAAGATTGAAAGAAGTATGGAAAGAATGACTAAAAACACCTCTGAAAAAAAAAAAAAAAATTTGAAAATAGATGAAAAATAAGCATTCAAAAAAAATTATTGTGGAAATATTATGGATCAGAAAATTTAAAATATCAAAATATCACCTAAAAAGGGAGGGGGTGCTACCAATAGCACCATTTTTAAAAACGAGGTAAAAAATGTGACCCTTGAAAAAATGAGAACTCGACAAAGTTCTCATTAAGTTGGTAATATTGTTATATGAGGTCAACAAGAAAAAACACGCTCACAAAGAGCTTAAGATGACAGTAGAAATCGGTGGCTATGACATGGATGGATTCATGTTGGATCTAGGTTCCAACTCAAATATTTTATCGAAGAAATATTGGGAGGTGATGGATAAACCAAAATTGATCTGGTCACCCATCCAACTGTGGTTGGAAAATCAATTCAAGATCTACCCAATAGGCCGACTAAAGCAAGTGGAAGTGAATATAGTAGGAGTAAAAATAAAGGATGACTTTGAGGTCATAGAAATTATGGATGAATCTAATCCATATCCTACCTTACTTGACATTGATTGGGTCTTTGATAATAATGTGGTTCTGAATTTAAAGAAGAGGCAAATGTCATTTGAAATAGACACCCTGCACACAGTCGCACCTCTAGATCCATATGAAGGAGACAGACGAAATGACCCAGTGGATGATGATGTGTAGAGGTCGGCTATTGAAAACATCTATAAGATCACAGGGTGTAGGGAGGATTACATCAAACCCACTGCAGATAGAGAATTAAGCTAGAGAAGTGTGAAGTCTTATGACTTGGATTCTGAAGATGCCATGGATAGATGGAAAAACAAGCTATATGAAGTGTCAACGAGGAGATATATGCATATATCTGCAGAGGAGTGCGGGGAATAATTTAGATTCTATCAGTATGATGGATCAGAATCGGTGGAAACATTTATTGCATGGATACAATGCATTCCTGAGCATCATAAGGAACATGCTCTTGATATAGTACTCATAAGAATTCTTGTGCGATGGTGGGTTGTGCATCGGGAATCTTATCGTGAATGGGTAGTTGTTGAGGCTTCCATGCAGGAAAGGCTCAGACGAGATGTAGATATTTTTCGCTACACTTTCCCATGTGAAAGGCACTAGATAGATAAAAGGAATCATGACACATAATTGATATATGAATGTCTGGCACGTGCTGCCAAAGAAACACCTTATATCCTTGAGTCCATGTTCCTCCACTTGGAAAATCAAATGACCACATGCGCAAGAAATATACATATATACTCTATCCATACCTCCCAAAGAGATGTTCCCTATGATGCTCTCTCCCAACCCCATTGAGCCAATAGACGACTTGGGAAGCACCACAGAGGAACTGGTTAATCAATGGATCTTAGTAGAACCGACCAAGCTTAGTCATGTCCTTCCTTGGAGAAAGATGATTTGTTGCGTTCGCATACGAAAACATGGCGACCCATCAGGGGCCGCTGTGTCGAATTGAGACACACTGGAAGAATCATTGGGGTCAAGAGGAACACGTGTGATGCCCCCAAAGAGTAAATTCGCACATGTGGTGTTGCACCTAATCCATCATTAATTTTGAAGATCTACCGACGACAATAAATTTGTGATCACAGCGATCAAGGTGACATGTATTTCTAACATGTCAACTTCATCCAATTTTGGGAATGTAGGCTCATTAACACCACTGACAAGAGGACGATTTTCCAGATTCAAAGTAAAGCTAAATTTGATTGTAGGAATTGGAAAAAATATTGGCATTAATGTGAGAATGGATGATTAAACTCCAACTCGATAAATCTAACTGTCGAAATGGGGAATGGTACCATCCAACTCAACGAAAAGATGGGACAATAACTTTGCATGAATGATTAGCCAAGTGTCATTATGGATTCATTATATTAAGAAGAAATCCATCTTTCCACTTCCTTACCTCTTCTCTCCATGTTGAATATGCTCATTCCTCGCCTTAGTAGAAAATCCTTTGTCGATCCAACTATTCCATTCTTCCTATAATAAACCAGCCTCATTGCCACCATTTCTACTATGGCGTCATCAAGCAAACCTAAGGATATTCTATTTACATGTAATTTCCATAACGTGGTAATCTTTCCCCATGCAGCTACAAGTAAAATGAAAGTAGTGATTCCCTTCTGTATTATGGAAAGGGATATTATAGCCATTCAAAAAATGGTCATCCAAAGACCAACCTCCTTTCTCAAAGGTACAATTTGAATTTGAACTAAGGAAAAATAATTTCCATGAACAACACAAGGCCACAACTGTTGGAGATGACAAATCCAACTAGCCAAATAATACAGAGTCTCCCAACTCTGATGAATGCATTCAACACTCTAGTCATTCTGACATGGAAACTACAACAACCAAAAAGAGAAAGCAGCCATCCAAATATTAGTCCGCAACTCATATCGACATTGAATCTAGTTCCAAAAGAGATCACTCACCTCCACCACACCCAACCCCTACTAAAGAAGAAATTGCAGTGCCCACTTCCCCGTCCAAACCTTGGTTTGGGTCCATCAAAAATCATCGTACAACATACCAAAATAAAACCAAGGTAGTTTCCCCCACTCAAAGCCAACAAGTCACAAAATTGATGAAGGATATTTGCATGTAGTTGGAAACACAAGCCTCCCAAAATGACATGATGAGGAAGATGCATATTTTGGGCCAACAATTCACTTTAACCTTCCTACCGGGAGCCCCATCCTCATCGAATCCAACCATTGATGTTCTAGAATCTAGTCCATGTAAAGTACTAAGTGACAATTTTCTCATGGTGATCCCTTCAATATTGACCAAGATAGAACTATACTTGTCATAGATCCCTACAACTCAAATCCAAATCTTTACCATTACCATGATCCATGATCTGTGGAAACTCCACCAATATATCAACAGTGAGAAAACCTAGTTACACCTTCAATATAAAAAATAACTTTCCATTCATGTCACCATGAGATCCCAATTACAACAGTGATCCCTTGCGTGTTGGGAAGTTGAAGAGGCCCATGAAAATTTACAGGACTTATACATTGTTGAAGTGGTTGTGCATACAAAAAATCAAGGTCAGTATGTGGTAATCCTCATCGAACACAGTGAAATGATCACTTCTCTTAACCAGACCTATTCCCAAGTTTACCAGCATGAACAAGTGCAACTAGAACTTCCATCCCTGCAAAAAATGAGAGTGGTCACCGATTGTGTTCAGGTTCTGCAATCCCAAAAACTAATTTTTTTTGCAAATATGCAATAGGTAACGCTAGAGGAGACAAAACTCCATAGGCATATAGTTCATGCCGTAGAATCCATCCAGGAGGGTCGAAATCATGCCCAATTTTGATGTGCACTAGAAATCAAGAAGACACACGCTGGAATCAAGAAAGGAATCATCAAGAAATTATCTCGAATGATTACTACCAGTAGCACAAGGGATCATGAAGCTAACAAAAGATGATTTGGTGAGGAAGTTAATATTTCCCTAATTTGAAAAGGATACGTGGATTGTAGAAAGGTGTCAGAAGCATGTGAGGAATTTTTGTCAGTATAAAAAGTGGAGAATATAAGAAAGAGACAAAGCTCCCGAGAAGAGAAAGTTGTAAAAGGAAGCATCAATAGTAGAAGTAGAGTTATATGGTTAGATTATGAAGAGTGAGACACTCACATAAAGGATTCAATTAATCATAGTGTGTTGATATCACTCTGATCATGTGTAATCTTGTAATTCTTTTGAATACAAATTTGAGTCATTCATATGTATGAGGTCTTGAGAGAATGTGCATTGTGCAATTTGTTGTATTTATGAGGAACTATCTAAAGAAGATATGAAACTTTGTTGTTGTCTAATATAGGTTGCTTAATGTATATTGTGTATTATGGAATGAAAATAATAATAAAGTTGTGATAGTTCTTATCTATTATGTGTCTATCATGTGCAATTTGGATATGTGTGTGTATTTAGCACGGTAATTCGTCAGATCTGGAGTATATGAATGCCATCCCAGATGGGTCTTGATATGTTTATTCCTTCATCCCTGACACAATACCTTATGGTCTTTGTGATCATCCCTGTATCTTGGATGAGATCTTCCTCGGCCTTGGCTGAGGATTGATTTTCCAATGGTCTGGGGTTTTTGTTGGTCAACTTTGGATGAACCATGGGTCTAAACTCCCCATTGTTAAGAAGTACATGTGAAAGAATGAAAAAAACTCCAAAAAGTAGGCATGTGTACAATAACAATATATGGAAAACATAGTCCACAAGAAAGAGTAGCCAAGAAGCTCCAAGCAAAAAGAGCACCAAGAAGCTTCCAAGGAGGGGAAGAAGAAGAGGAAAGGGTGAATGGATAATAAGATGACAACCACTGCACATCAATGTAAATATCCCATCAACCATTACCACCATTGAAAAATTGATGGCCACACTGAGGAAAAGTGTTGGAAACTACATCCAAAGCTGAACCCAAAGAACCACAAGAAGGACGAAAAGAAAAAAGAACCTTCTAGCCATAGATTCAAGAAATCGGGTTGAAATTAGCTCTGATGTAGATGAAAATATTGTATGTACATATATGTATAATGAGGTGAATCTAAGTAGCTATCATCACTAGGAAGAGAAGGAGATTACCAAGCTCTTCCACATCAAGATCCAGGTCAAGAAGATCAAGATAGATCTTTGTTTGAATCTGGTTCATAGGCTAATCTCATAGCATTGGATCTAGTCAAAAATATTGTTGTGGAGGTTCATGATCATCCTAGATCTTATCCATTGGGTTGGGTAAACATGTAGAGATCAAGGTAACAAGGCAGTGCAAGAGTACATTTTTTATAACTATTGATTTTATAGATGAAGTAGAATTGGACATAGTATAATTGGATGTATGTGGAGTAATGTTTGTAAGACCCTACATGTATATGAGGGATGTTATATTCATGCAAAGATCCAACTGGTACCACCTCATCAAGGATGGGAAATCCGTCATCATCATTGCACATAAAGGAAAATAAAAAATTCCACTGGTAAGTGCCAATCAAGGTAAGAAATTGATCAGTTCTAGAAAGAAATATGTTTTACTTTTCCTAAGGGAAAATCAGTTTGGTGAAGAGTCATTAAAAGTAAATACATCCTTCGAGGGGTGTACTAAGGAGCATAAACATGAATTGGAGGATTTGCTAAAGGAATACATGGGAGTGTTCCAAGAGCCTAACAAGCTACCACCTAAGAGGGAAGTGGAGCATGAAATTCAATTATTTCATGACTCCTTGTTGTTGAATATTGGAATTTATACATAGTTCATTCTGGAAGTAGATGAAGTAAAGAAGAGGTTGAAACATTTGTTGGAGTAGGGTGTGATTCAACAAAGTACCTAACCTTGTGGATCACCCATCATAATTGTTCCTAATAAAGATGGGACTTAGAGAATGTGTATTGATTATAGGGAATTGAACAAGATTACACTAAAGAATCAACACCCTATGACAAAGATCGATGATTTGTTGGACCAGTTGCAACATGCTAAGTACTTCACTAAGATGGATTTAAAATTAGGATATCACAGGGTATGAGTCAAATAATAAGATACTTAGAATACTTTCTTCAAGACAAGGAAAGGTTTGTATGAGTGGTTGGTTATGCCATTCGGTTTATGCAATGTACCAGCTACATTTATGAGACTAAGGAATGATGTTTTACACCCTTATGTAGATTCATTTGTTATTGTCTATTTGGTGATATATTGGTTTATAGTGCTACCTGGGAGGAGTACATATCACATCTTATGCAAGTTTTCTTAGCATTATTTGGTGTATCTAGGGTATGTGATTAGTGGAGGAAAGCACAAGATATATCCTACCAAGATGGAGCCCATCATAAAATGGTTAGTTCCTACAAATTACACATAAGTTAGGATATTTGTTGGGGCATCATAGTACTTGCAGAAGTTCATAAAATAAATTTAGCAGTAACTGCACCACTCCACATAATAACGATAGGTAGTAAGAGTTTATAGTGGGGGGAGAATCAACATAAAGACTTTGATGAGCTGAAAAAAATATCATTCAAGCACCAGTGCTCACGCTGCCAAACTTGTAGAAGCCCTTCGAAGTGGAAAAATATGCAACTGGGTATGTTGTTAAGTAACAAAGATTTGAATACAAAATACACTAGAATAGATCCAAGAAGAATATATGAAAACCACACTTTATTATACGAAAACCCTTGAGGTAGGGAAACACTCTACAATGGATCCTATTATGGAAGGGATCCTCTCATGTTTACTTTCCTCTTCGAGGGGGCATCCTCCTATTGAGCTACCTCTCCAAATACAATACTTCTATTTATATCTCATTACATTGCATGAACCCCTTTATATAGTGCAACCGACCACCTAAGAACATTCTAGAGGAGGAACCTTCTAGAAGAAGAAGTCCTCTTACATTTATTATATCTAAATAACTACCATAATCGGCCTTATTTAATACTATAGTGGACCTAGTCCACCTTACATTGAATGGCCTCCACTATGGGCCCTCTGGTCCCCCTACTACCTCTCTAACTACTTAACATTCCATCCCCCTTATGAAAGCATTGTCCTCAACGCTTGGTGTACAACCATATACTAGGGTGCCATGGATAAGTGTGGACTATAGTGTTGAAGTAGACTAGAGAACCATATTCCCATTGAGAAATGAAATCCACCATGTTGAATTAGTCCAACTACCATTGTAAACCATGGTCCCATGTCCAAGTGCTCATGTGAACTCCACGCGAAAGATATCGGCACCCAATAACCAACTGAAAATGATGCTCCAAATACTGACACCTATCATGTGGATCGAAATAAAAATATACATCCACATAGTGGGAAAGGATCAAAACTAAATATGGAAGGAACAATACCATTGTAGAATATGCAGGTTGGACACTAGTAATCATAAATAGCTCATGATTTGTCACATTGATGTCCTCTATAGAAGGTGGAGTAGAGTCATCAAATAAAAGATGAAAGTAGTTATCATCCTAGAGATTACAATTGTCCATATACCAATCCTCACAATCTTCCTTGTAATCATACCAAGCATATATTTCTTGAGTATATTCTCTTATAATGTCAATGTACGTGAGATTCCTAATTTATCTCTCCTATGTTGCAAGTCTGATCTCTTCAATAGCTTTCATATTGCATTGAAATTTTGCATTGGAGGCTTCCAGTTTGCGTTGTAGGTCCATGATGGATTGAAAGTGAATATCCATGTGAAACACCACATATAAGATACCAAAATAAATATCTAAAAATTATCTATCCAATGGAGCAAATCCGGTAGCAATCTAAGCACCCAGTGAAAAGTTATGAACTCTGCAGTTCCATAGCCGTCACAAAAACCCCCCAAAATGGTTGATTTTAAATCAGCAATATCACCTCTTCTGGAGCTCCGATTTGGACGATTTGTTTTTTGAAATTGGGTGAAATTGTGAGAGAGACTCAGATCTATAATTTTTTTGTGCAAATTCAGCCTCTAGTTGTTACAGAAATCAAAAAACCGTGCTGCCATCTGCGGAAAAAAACCCTGAAAATTGCATATTTTAAAATGTTTATATATTAACATCTCGAACTCCATTTCAGACGATTTTTTTTTTTAAATTGGGTGTTTTTCTAAGAAGAACTTATATCTACAACTGTTTTTTTGCAAATTTTGCACATAAATATACATAAATTGTCCAGAATTTTGCGGCCCTCTTTTTCTTCTCCGAAAAAATATGGAAAAATACAAAAAACAATTTTCCCACACTTCTTGCAAAGGAACGTGATCTGATACCACTTTTTAAGTACCAAATATATGAATACAAAATACACCAGAATATCCAAGAAGAATATATGAAAACCACACTTTATTATAAGAAAACTCTTGAGGTAGGGAAACACCATATAATCGATCATATTATGGAAGGGATCCTCTCTTGTTCACTTACCTCTTCGAGGGGGCATCCTCCTATTGGGATACCGCTCCAAATACAATACTTCTCTGTATTATCTCATTACATTGCATGAACCCCTTTATATAGTGCAACCAACCACCTAAGAACATTTTAAAGGAAGAACCTTCTAGAAGCAGAAGTCCTCTTACATTTATTATATCTAACTAACTACCATAATTGGCCTTATTTAATACTATAGTGGACCTAGTCTACCTTACATTGAATTTCCTCCACTATGGTCCCTCTGGGCCCCCCACTACCTCTCTAGCTACCTAACATATGCCATGGGAGCAATCATGTTGTAAGTAGGAAGGCTTGTCTACTATCATTATGAATTATTTCATGGAGCGGTCCTCAACTACCCTAACTATGACAAGGAGCTCTATGCCTTGGTATAAGTTGTCAAAAAGTGGAAGCACTATCTGATGGGAAATGAGACCATCATCCACATAGACCAGCAAGTGCTCCAGTATTTACAACAAACTAGACACTACAACTAGATGAGGCTTTTACAAAAACGTCATCTAGTCATCAGGTATAAGAAGGGAAGCATAAACAAGTTGCAAAACATGCTTTCAAGGCCACCCACATCTAATATTACAACTTTGGGAACTCTAATGCACATGGAGCCTTTTACACATGATTCATACATAGAGAGATACACAAAAGATGAGGTCTTCAATGAGGTGTTTCAACAACTATAGAGTCAAATGCATATAGAAAAATGTGACAAAAAGGTTGACTATCATTTCTAGAATGATTTACTCTACAAGATCGAAAAGATTTTTGTCCCTAGAGGTGAACGATTGCATATTATTAAAGAGACTCTGACTTCCAAAGTTGTAGGGAATTTTGGTGTTGGGAAGACAATTGCCAACTTACAAAGGTATGTGTACTGGCTTAAAATCTAGGAAGGTGTAGCATGGTATATTAGAGGATATATACTTTGTTGTACTGGAAATCCCATTAACAAGAAGTAAGGTCTATACCATCCCTTAATTGTACTCACTCGACCTTGGGAAAGCATTTCCATGGATTTTGTGGGAGGTTTACCAACCACCCAGAAGGGACATGACTATCTATTTTTGGTAGTTGACAGGTTTAACAAGATGTGCATTCTTGTTCCTTGTAAAAATACCATCAAAGTACAAGAAGTAGTGAACATGTTTTTTGAATAGGTCTGAGTGCACTTTGGGATAACAAGGAGCATCATCTCATACAAGGATACCATATTTATCAATGCATTTTGGACTACATTGTGGGAGAAGATGGACACTAAGTTGATGAGATCTACAATATTCCATCCACAAACAAATGGGAAAATAGAAGTAGTGAACACGACTTTGGTGCATATTTTGATGGATTACAATCAAAAGCATTAGAAGACATGGGATGAAAATATTATCTAAATGCAACACTCTTCTAATAGAGAAGTCCACACTTCTACTAGTAAGTCACCTTTTGAAACGTGTTTTGGATACTTTCCACCTTCACCCTTGGATGTTGTATATGGATAACAAGGAGGAGTGAGGGAGGACCTCACAAGAGATGTATTAAAAGAAGAAAAAAATGTTGAGAAGATAAGGAAGATCTATTTGAAAGTACATGAGACTCTGAATAAGTCATACAAAAATTACAAGGCTAGACATGACCAACACAGAAAAAAGAGAACATGCAAAGTGGGAGATAAAGTATGATTACAGTTGAATAAGGAAAGACTACAAGGTCCTTGTAAGAAGATCAAAGCTCTACAATATGGTCCTTTTCAGGTAGTGTAAAAGGTGGGAGATAATGCATGCAGACTTAGTTTACCCCCATACATGTGCATTTACTTAGTAGTGAATGTGGAAAATATCAAAATCTATGAGCCTTCCATGTTGGATCAGGAGGAGGAGTAGGTCCTACATTCCATAGAGGACTTAGCATCAAATTCTCAAGAAGAGTTAGTAGAGGACACAGTTTTACATAAGAGGACCAAAAATACAAGACAAGGGTAGCATGACCTTTGGCAGATTGGGTTGAAAGGACAACTTCCAAGCAAAGAAAAGTGGTACTCTATGGAGAAGGTAGAGGAAAAATTTCCTCACCTCAATTAGTAAATATTTTGAGGACCAAAAGCCTCCCTAAATGAGGAAGTATGATCTATATTGGATAATTATATTATTTCTCATCTATCTCATTACATTATGGGTGGAAAAATTGGAGGAATCATCTTGTAGGGCCATTTTGGCAGCTAGTCCAAATTTGGAATTTAGGTCCAAAAAACCATCTGAATATTCTCGAGCCATTTTGAAGCATCAAACAATGGTTTTTTATTGTGCAAACATTATTATTGAGAAACATTCTATATTATACACATGATACCTTTCCAACAGTGCAAGAATCACCTCAATTAGAGTTTGTATACGAAATTTATGCCTCCCGCAAGTTAACCTACCATATTGATCACCATGGTGTGAGTGGATGCCACGTCAACCTCCATTACATAGACCTATGGGGCTAGCCACATAGTGGATTTTCTGATAACAATCTATAAGGTCCAAAACCTTATCATAATTGAGGGTTTACGAAGTCAAAACCCTACCCCTAGATGGCTATCGAGTGATGTTAAATATCGGTCCACTAGGAGGAGAAGGGTGTCCATTCCATGTTATTGTATTTAGTTCCATAGTAGAGAAGAAAAAATGGGAGTGGGAAATTAGAGAGCATAACATATAGGGTTAATGTTTTGTAGCAGCCTATTGGGCCATGGGTCTCAGGTAACTCCATAGAGAGTGCCTTCTCCTTTATTCTTGCTTTATTTCCAAACCAGAGAAAAGTGAGTTGAGCAGCCTGACCTTCTTGTTGGGTTTTCTCCCATTAAGGTTTCCTAGATAAAATATTTGAGCTATTTTGTGGATGGTGTGTGATTGTATTTTATTGTTCTTTATTTTTCACTTTTTACCTATTTCATGCAAAAGAACAAAATCAGTAACTAAAGATTTTGGAATCTAATGGAATTTAACCTTCATAGTGTAGATTTCAGTTTTATTTATCAAATATGTTGTGAAGAATCGTTTTAGTGTAATATCCACGACAATTTATAGATCACTCCATGTGATTAATATCACGAGAAAAAAAACATATCTTGATATCCACCCCTTTATAGTTATTCCTCCCTCTATATGAGTTTTTCTTCTATTTTAAAGGCCATCAACCCTTTTGTTGAGATAACAAAGATCTTGAAAACGTAATATGGAATATTATCTATATATTCCTTTTAATCCTAAGGAATAAGGAAAATCTAAACAAAGAGACTTCTCCGATAACAATAACACTCTTAATGCATCTACCTTTAATTGATAGAGTCCTTAATAAGTCACTAGAGTTTCAACTTCATTCTTTGAAGCAATCTCGAAACCTCAAGTATAATCGTTTTCCTCTTTTCCTCCTAAATCAAATATTGATATATATTATATTATGTGTTGAAATATAAAACAAATTAATTTACCATATACATCATTAAAGTAAAGTTATATGCTTTAAAATAAGAAAAGTTAAAAGCATTCACTCTCGAATCTACTAGTGGTTCCTTAAATTACACAAATGCTTAATATGATTATTTGTATGTTCAATTCAATTATCACAATCCTAAATTTTATTTTAAATTCAACGATGACACCTAATTGCCTATGTTGATTTAGACTAACTTTCAATTTATTTACATTAAAAATTTAATCCTTATTTACATTAAAAATTTAACCCTAATGATATTTAAGAACTTAAAATACATTATTGACCATCCATGTCTGAAAAAAAAAATGTGAAATATATTATTTATAGAAGGAAATATGTGACTTGCTCCATTATAGAAGTCAAGTGCATTAGTGCCCAAATTGAAAATTGTGTCACTAAGTGTACTTATGATGTTGACTTAATGTGTCCTTACCAAAAAAAAGTTTAAACATTATGTCACCTTGACTTGAATTTGAATCACAACATGGTTAACCAAAGCTTTTTTTTTATTTGTTTGATGTACAAAATGCAAATAATAAATTAGATTCACCAGTCACACGTGAATCTTGTTCATATTGCTAACCAATTTTAGCCAAATTGTATAGATATTTGCTAGCGATTTGTCAAAAGTGCATACACAAATATTGACAAATTCACTCCCATATATCCAAACCATCATTCATAACTTTCAATCAATATCTTAATTCCAAGAGATGCTTTACATCAGGATTTTAACTTTCTTTTAAAATGGGGTCCATCTTTTGGGACATGATATTTTGGAGCATCTTGGGGGTAAAATCAAATGAAATATAAAGAAAATAAAACCTAAACTAATTATGATAAATTTGATTTGTTTAATAACATTTTTTTAAATAAGTATGGGATTCAATAACAAGCACTTTGTTATACGAAAGTATTTCAATGCCAATGAATTTATTGGAATGATGCTTCATCAAGGTAACATTTCCACCATTAAAATCAATATCTATTGAAATAACCAATTTTTTAGCCACTAACAATTTATTTATTAACTATTTGCAAATGTCTATTTTTGGAAATACTTTGTGGGTTTTCATGTTCATATGAGTTTTCAGGTACACTAATAAATGTGTGTTTGCAATAGGTATATGAATGAGTTATGGATGATATTACTTGCTATGGAGTGTATGTTTGTTGTATTTATGGGTTTTCATGTTCATATGTCTGAGTTTTCAGGTACACTAATAAATGTGTGTTTGCAATAGGTATATGAATGAGTTATGGATGATATTACTTGCTATGGAGTGTATGTTTGTTGATAAATGATTATTTGTGTATTTATCAACACATAATTTTTTTCAATAACATTTTTTCACATTTTTTAAAGTTATAATCCAAAGGGTTAAATAGGTTGCAAAGTCATTTCAAATATGTAGCATGTTATGCATTCATAAAATCAGTTAAAAGATTACACAATAGTTCAAAACTATTCAATAGAGTGCATAGGTTTTTCCATTACATTAGCTCCACCAAGAAGGATAATGGTCTCATGAGTAATATGGACCTAGGATCTATATCAGCCCATTGATGTAGTCAATAAAGGAGGAAGATGGACTTGTAAATACTTTACAAAATCCCATCAATTTATCCAATAAAGAAGGATAGTACACTTAAGAATATGTTTAATCAACAACCCACCAAATTCATATATAACTTGTGTGAGGAAGCTAATGATTCTTTAGGGAAAATTAGTTGGGACAAATATTAGAACTCTAGAATCCTTTAGGCATCCAAAAACTCCACATTATAAATACACTCATCTATAACTTGATTTAGGGTAGATTTTGGACCTTTCACAATTAGTGTTAAAAATATAAAATGCAATTTAGAATAGATTTTGGACCTTTCACAATTAGCGTTAGAAATATAAACTGCAAATCAAAAGTTGTACTCCAAATACATTTTCATTGATGAAATAAAACTTTTGTTTTTCTACTTAAGTTAGAAGATACCGTTAAAATATACCACACGGATTCATTAGTCCTCTTTAAATGAGGTCCCACTCGAAGAGGGTTTTTCATTAAATGCACCTCTTTGTGTATAATTTGTATTTGCATATTTATTATGTAGTAGTGCATTTTACTATTCCTCTTTTTATGTTAGCTTAACATTCCATGTTCTATGATGGATAATTGAGGAATCATATTATGTTTTATTTTAATAGTTATAAAATTAATTTTATGAGTTAAATATTCTTTTCCATAGCATTCAACTTGTTTTTATTAGAAATTAGTTTGGTTTTCTTCGACATTTAAAATTGTTTTAGTGGTTCTTTATTGTCAAGCATTATACTTTAAAGTGTGAAGAAGTCATGTAACTTTATGCTTGAAAAGTCAAAGGGATGCTTTGTGACTTGGATGACTTATGTTATTGAATAATTGAATCCTTGTTAGGATAGATTAGTTACATTAGTTTCATTTAAAAATAATTACTTTTATAGTACTTATAATTAGCAATGCAAAATTAATTCAACAACATTTTAAGTTTTAGGGGTTGTATAAATAGTGCACAACACTTCACAAGTTTATGTACCTTGGTCCATAATTGAAGTATAAGTTAGGGGATTTAGAAACTCATAAGTTGTTGTAAATATTTAGCTCACAATTGCTCTAATGAATATTGGAGCAATTCTTAATAAGGATGAAATAGTAATTCCATGTGTGCAACCCTTCATAAACATCTAATAGGAAGTTTTACCTACTTAACCATTACTATACATTATATGAATTACACAACTAGTTCAATGTCTACATACATGCTAGGTATTATAGAAATTCACTAGAAAATAGATAAACATATCACAAGATATGTGAAAGGATATTGATATAGGGACTTTAATTTTGACAATGGAATTGTCATTTGGAATTAATCAATTTCATAGATTTTAACTAGGTTTCATGTATGAATTATATGAAGTTCACATTTGGTTTTATGTTTCATGTTGGTTTAGATATTATGATTTGGAGAACTAATAAGAAGCAATATGGTTTCTTTATCTTAAAAAATGATCAAGTACACATTTGGTTTCTTTATCTTAAAAATTTATCAAGTACACAATTGCAGTCAATGTATCATGTGAGTGAATTTGGCTAAGGCAATTTGTAAATGAGATTATCTCAAGGATTTGATTAGCATCTTATTTCTTGCTCTAAAAACTAGTTCATTAACAATCTTGTATGCTTCTATGTTTTCATTCATAATCCTATCTATCCTTCACAATTTTGTACTAGTTATTTCAGTAGCAATATATAGTATCATGATCCTACAAATATAAATGATCAAGATAGCATTACAGATATCTAAATTTACTACTACACCAAACTCTATCCCATCCATGAATTTAGAAAAGATGACCAACTTAAGTATGCACTTTCAATATACGCGAAATTATTTCTTCTTGCTAAGCCAACCAAATGAGTAAGGTATAGAAAACACAATTGTGTGAAAAATTATACATCTTCACCACTACTTTTGAGATCAATTTTCATTGGCTTCCAATGTGACACCATGGTAATGAGATCCTTAATATTGATAGTAGAAATTATTTCATATCCTAATTGAATGAAAGGGATGATTAATGTCAAGTATATACCCTTGTATGCAAAGAAAAATTGAGGGGATAAATTTTACCCATGGATTAATTTTCCATTTTTTTTCCAAAAAACGATTCATCAATTTCCCATTTTTTCTAAAAACGATTCACCCAAATTCTATAGCATAAAATTATTTTACTTTAGAAATTATCAAAATTTTATAGAAACTATATACAATCCTTATCAATTTGAATATTTTTACAAATATATCGCCAAATATTTAATAGTTGGAATTTTATGAATTAATAATATATCTTCAAATGTGACCTCAAATGTCCTTTAGAATTTCCTTTGGTGCTTTATCGTTCTTCAAATATGAGGACTATTGCATTAAAACGGTGTTGGGAATTGGGACTAAGAGTCAATATGGATAAATATATTGCACTAGAATAGTCTTGAGTATTACATTAAAATAATCTTGGGAATTGGGATTAAGAGGCAATATGGATAATGTCTTGGGGATCGAGATAACACACGTCTTCTCACCTTTTAAGTAATATGTGTGTGTGTGTGTGTTATAAATTTTCATGATCAAACCAATTGGTAGTGTAATAAAAATATAGAATATTGCATGTCCAAGCATGATCCTAAAAACATGGACTTCTATCCCAAAATATATCCATTCCATACATCTAAAAACTAATAGTACTATTATGGAATGTATATATACATACATACTACCCTAAGATGAACCAGATTTTTCAATACATAGAAACATTTCAAGAGACGTAAAACCAAGACCAACAAGGGACTCCTTCTTGAACCTATGATTCCTTTACATAGTTAGGTTTGGTACTTAGACCTTCTAAAAAGAGTGCTTTCTTGTTCACTTCCATGGGAGATTCATAAACCTGTTGCGCCTTAAATTTTACAAACCCATCCATGGATTCATTGTATGTTAGATGGTTGAGGTTATGATGAGGATCCTTCATTGTCATATGTAGAGAGAATTCTATGATTTCAAACCTATCCCCTAGTGAACCCCATTTTTCCTCCAAATCCCAGTTCCTAGCTACTTAGGAGCTCATTAACTCTTGCCATTATTTCACCTTTACTCAAATATTATGAAACTTGGTCTATGTCTCTATAATGTTCCTAGAATTCTCTTCAATTACAACTAGAAAATATTCCTCTCATGTTTCATGCATGTAAGTCCATTACAAATCCATGATATGAACCTCTTGTTGAGCCACCTCCATCCCCCTCACAAACACCCTCATTTTCCTTTGCACCTCCCCAAAATTGTATATTGCATGGCGTTTGTGGCCTTTGTGAGCCATGGTTGCAACCAATCACCTAAGAAACATGATGTCATTCTTAGTGATGAATGCATAGAGAAACAATTTCACAAAGAGATGCTTATGTAGAGGGTTACATTCACATAGATTCCTAGGGCAAGGGAAAAGGCTTTCAAGACCAAGAAGTCCCACCAATGTAAGCCCCAAACAAATATTTAATAGAAGCAACTCCTCCATTAAGGTTTATGAATTGGGAAGTAAGAGTGGAATTAAATATTAATACTTACCATCATGCATGCTCTTTCACTTGTACATTGATGTGATATTCAGTAAACCCCAAGTGATTAATGTCATGGGAAAGACACATAGAGTGATATTCCCCCCTTTATAATTATTCATCCCTCTCCGTGATTCATTTGATCTCTATTCACAAGGCCTTTGGACCTTTAGTTAATATTTCAAATAACTTAAGAGTATGATATGGAATCGAATTGCTCCACAAGGTCATAAATTCTCTACATAATCCTTTTAATCTCGGGGGACAAGGAATAAACAATATAAGTAGGAATTGAGAAATCATAAAAGAGTATTCTATGATAGTAACACTCTTAATGCCTCTAACCTTTAATTAATAGAGTTGTTGATAGGTCACTTGAGCTTCAGCTTCATTATTTGAAGCAATCCCTAAACCCAAACATAATCAATTTCCTCTTTTCCTCCAAAATCAATGAGAATCCTCCCACAACTACCACCTCTTTAAATAAAATATTAATATATATTCTATTAGGTGTCAAAAAAATATCACGTGTAATTAAGTCATGTAAGTAACACACGATGTAAAATACATTATTGATAGAAAGAAAGATGCACTTTCTTCATATCAACATTCATATAAATCAATTTCAAGTCAATGCTGACACCTAATTGTCACTTTCAATTTATTTGCATTGAAAATCTAATCTTAATGATATTTAAGAAACACATTATTGGCCATCCATGTTTGAACAAAACATGACTTGAAATATATTTTTTATATAAGGAAACATGTGATTTGCTCCATACGAACATTCATAGAATTCAAGTGCATTTTTATCTTGTTACCCCCTCTCACCTAGGGGTAACTAAAGAAGATCATTATTCATGATCCACATTGCATATAATGGTCCCATAGATGATGGCCAACATTCTCGACAGACATCATCCCCTTAGATTCCTTTCCCTCATCATTGCTTATCTCATTCACTTGATCATGGTGGTATAGCACACATGAGGTACATTTCCCATTGTTTCATACAAAGTGTTACATTTAATGTATTGGTCATTTAGGTAAGGATCATGGTTTGAAGTCAGATAATGAATCATGATGCTCAAAATTTATGATTTTTTCCTTGTTTCACCACGGTGTCCAAAATATGTACTCTAGTGAAGTGTTGTCACTCTTGGGGAAAAGGGGTACTATTGGGAGTCCTTGATAGGGGTAAAGTACCCATTCCTTTCCATGCTTAAAAATTTCCATCCATTTTCCCTTTTTTGTCCTATATCTTGTGAGTGGTTGTTACTTGTATCCCAAAAAGAGAGAACAAGGAGTGTGAATGCCCAAGGTTGATGCAACTAGTAAAAAGAATGGAAAGTGCATGTTATAAATTCAAAAGAAAAATAAATGGATATGAATGATAAATCAAAATCCAGTTTATCTTGAGCTCTACCCCCTCACTGTGAGGCCATCACCCCAAGTCCTGATTCATTACATGCATATCCAAAGAAAGGAATTAATTGAATCATCCCGATGTAATAAATGCATAAACCCGAAAAGGGGCTTGCAAAGAAAAACAATGGATATCAAAAGGAAAGATAGGGGTGGAAAGAAACAATGTTGAGGAAAGGGTAACTCAATGCACCAAACGCTCCCTCTAAAAAGGTGCTCATGGAGATTAATATCGCATGTGGCCTTGCATGTCATTGACACCATGACCATGAAGTAAACCTCACACTCACACTTAGACGTTGATGGGTTTCTCAAGAAATACTCCTCTACTTGGGTATTGGCTCACCTAATAGGGCTCTATAATGGTCTTCCCATACCTAAACTTGGAAAATTGCATAAATTCATAAGCTAGTGTGAATTTTAAAGGAGATACCTAATGTGAATTACATACATGGATTTTTCATTAAAATGTGAATCACTTTTTATGACTCTAATAACTCTTGTATCCATGATGGTTGGTCTCACCTGATTCACTAAGCGCATGCTTGATGATGCACCCTTTGACATAGTCCTTTGGAGGATGTTGGTGATGCTTATCTTCACTTCATGGAGGACGTTGGAGACTTGATGATGAGCATTGTACCATGCGATGAATTAGCACATGTCTTGACACTCTCCATCATTCCTTGGACCTTGGATGTTGCACTCTAAATATAAGATGTTGCACCATGATCCTGACATGTCATTCTAAGAGGGTTTGGATCCCTTGATGATTTTACACACCCCATGAGGTTGTTGAGGCTTGGATTGATGACATGGAATATGTAGATGATATCAAACCTCTTGGGAGGGGTCCTGAATCCTTTTCCCTTGATGGCGTCATACCCTAGCTTGAGGACATTGCATATTTGTAGATGCCATCACACTTGAGGATGATATGACATTTGATTGAGCTGACCTATCACTTGGATGATGAATTGGCACATTTTGGATGAGGATATGTGGGCTTATTGATGATTAGGCATGAACTTTGGTGATACCTTTCACATTTTGTGGAGAGACTTGACCCTTGGAGCACCTACAACCCATTTGAAGATGACACCACCTTATTTTAGCCTTCTACACTCACACATGTGGATTTTAGGAGGACGTTTTCATATTTTAGCATTGTGTCATTTTATTAGAGGAATTTTTAGGGTCAACCTATACCTATACATCTTTTATCATGGATTTTCTATTATATTAGGGGCTTTTAGAGAGGTTAAGTGCTTGGTTTCCTCATATAAGTAGAGGAAGTGCTCCCTCATTCAAAAATCATAGCAACTTGTGGAGATTTCTACTACTTTCCTCTTCTATATTTTCTCTTGTGTTATGGATGACTTATGCACCCTCTTGGAGAGATTATATTTGGATTATTTTCAAGTTTGATGGAAGGTTTTCATTGTTAGGGTTTCATGGATGAGCTTTGATTTACCTAGTAAGTGTTTTTACTAAATCTTTGTTGGTTTATTTCTTGGATGTATTAAGTGTAAGTTTATTTATCAAAGTGATGATAGTGCATGTAACCTTGTATTTATCTTGAAACCCTAGGAATCTTTGTAATGGACTACCTTCCCTTGATATCATTTGTTTAAAACGTGTTAAAGGACATATGGAAATTTTCTAGGGTTTGTCGTGGGCTGCCCTAGTTGTTTTCCTATAGGACACTTCCCTAGGGTTTGCACTAGACTACCCTAGCGTTTTATCCGATATCCATATTGATATCATCTACTAAAGGTTTATACAAGACATATGACTACTCCTTAGGCTTTGTAGTGGAATACCCTAATTGCCTTTCTAAAGGATAACTACAGAGGGTTTGTAGTGGACTACTCTAGGGTTTTATCCTTAGGTTCTTTCTTTCACCTTTATCTCCAAGGAAGCTCATAGTTTGACTCCATATGCCCAAGAGGAATAAACTATGCTAGTCTTTCTTATCCAATTTTCAGCTATAAATGTGGTTGATGTATAGGGTTTATTTGCATCTTTCACTTAAGGTGCATCTTGTCATCATTTAATGCATTTTTTATTTTATTTCCATACCTTAGGGATTGAAGTCTTGCATCCATCAGGGATGTTATATTGCATTTACTTTTCATCAGGTAATTGTTATCAAAACCCTAATTTAGCTTGAATTTTAATCCCTAGTTTATTGCATGCTTAACTTGCTTCAAGGGTTATTTTATTTATGTTGTTATAACTTGACATATCGTTGCAAGTTGTTATCTTTCATACAAGTATTATAAAAAAACATAGATTTTTTCGTGATCTATAGTGTTTGGGTTACTTCCTTGACCTATTTTGACTTGATAAACATCATTAATTGTCTTGGATATATATATATATATATATATATATATATATATATATATATATGCAATTATGGAAATTGCTTCATTAAACCACCTTATACTTACCTCGAATATCTTGATATAGCGGTGGTATGTTTGAGTAGCTAACATAGTAGGTTGTAGACTTGATTTTATCTTGATATAAGATTCCTTGAGGTTACTAGGAAAACCTCACTTGTGTTGGATTTTGTCCTTCACTAAAACGAGGGAAGTGAGTGCTAAGGTAATGGTGGTAACGCTTCCATGTTACACTTGTCTTAGCCCTCATGAAAGGCTTTGCACAAAGGTGAAAGATATTGTGATAAAAGTGCCCAACTTGAAAATTATGTCACTAATTCTACTTATGATGTAGACTTAAAGTGTATTTACACACAAAAAAAGTTGAAACATTATGTCACCTTAACTCGAATTTGATTTACAACATGGTTAACAAAAAAATTTCTTTTATTTTCTTGATGTACAAAATGAAAATAATAAATTAGATTCACCATCCACACGTGAATCTTGTTCATATTGCTAATCAGTTTTATCCAAATTGTATAGATATTTCCTAGCAATTTGTCAATATTTTATACACAAATATTGACAAATACACTCCCATCTACCCAAACCATCATTCATAACTTTCAATCAAGATCTTAACTTCATGATATGCTTTACATCAAGATATTAAAGTTTTTCAAAATGGGGTCCATCTTTTGGGACATGGTATTTTGGAGCATCTTTGGGATAAAATCACATGAAATATAAAGACAATTAAACCCAAACTAATTTTGATAAATTTGATTTGTTTAACAATATTGTGTGAAACAAGTATGGGATTCAACAACAAACACCTTTTCATACAAAAGTATTTCGATGCAAATGAATTTATTGGAATGGTCGCTTCATCAAGGTTAAACAATTTCAAGCAAGTGATTGGGCACTATTTTATGAATCTATTTTCAAAGACTTCAAAGGGAAACGAAGAACCATATGGATTGGTCCTTATGACGTTAATACGCACTTAAAAAAATATTTGGCACAAATATGTGCCATTGAAGAAGAAAGGACTCCACTTCTCGCCAATGGCCATGGATGGAAGCTTTACAAAAGGTCTTTGAATAAGGAGTACTTGTGTATTTTCCGTAAGGTCAGGAACAACATTTTAGTGTGATTGAGGGAATTCACATCTTCAACACAGAAAAACACTGTCCTTGTGACCATATTGCAAATAAATAAATAAATAAAGGATAAAAATGAAAAATAAAATATGTAGGATGAAAACTCTATTTGGGTGTCATAAGACAAAGGAGTTATTGAAAATTAAGTTATTGGTGAGTTTTCCTTTGCCAAAAATAATTTCATTTGGTGAAAACCCATATGATGGAGTTAAGGGGCAATGGTTAACTTCAAAACTAGCCTAAGAGTGATCTTTACATCGAGGAAAAAAATATGAATGTCCACCGAAAGATTACTTGAACAACATAAGTATTATTTCCTTTTCTTCCAATTGTTGTTCAACTTTCAAAAGTACCTTCAGTTTTCTACTAAATCTAATCCAAATTTCAAAACTATTGTTGATATGTTGTTGCTCTGAAATATTTCTAGACCCATTTCATGGGGTATTCACTCAGTGAACCTATGACATTGTGCCTACATTCATGGGATATTAAATAATGCCCCATTAATTCACTATATATTGATAAATACCTCCCAAAATCCTTTTGTTGAACCCTTTCCAAATACATATTCCCAATAAAATAAACCCTTGTTTTAACTAGATACCCCTTTTTATACCCCTTAATACCTATAAACCCATTGAGACCCCACATCCCCCCCAATATCTATAAACCCCTTGAGACCCCACATCCCCCCAATACCTACAACATATTGACCTTATTTTTCACAATTAAAAAAAAAAACATTTATGAATGAATGTGATAAGATATTGGTCCACAGAGTGAATCCCCATGACCCATTGTTGCTATAAAATATTCATGAACTAGATTCTACTACTACATAACTATCATGTGCTTCATATTACTACTTTGGAATTCTATCTATCATTTCCACTACCTTCATATTGCTAGTTTGGAATTCCATATTTTGGGAAAGGAGATTTTGGAGAACATTGGGGATAAAATCACATGAGATATAAAGAAAATCAAACCCAAACTAATTATGATAAACTTTATTTGTTTAATAATATTGTGTGAAACAAGTATGGGGTTCAACAACAAGCACTTTTTCATACAAAAGTATTTTGATGCTAATGAATTTATTGGAATTACTGCTTCATCAAGATTAAACAATCACAAACAAGTGATTGGAAACTATTTTATGACTCTCTATTCAAAGACCTCAAAGAGAAAATAACAACCATATGGCTTGGTCCATATGAGGATGATACACTCTTCAACAATGGTTTGGTCCAAATGTGTACGATTGATGAAGAAAGGACTCCAGTTATCATCAATGGCCATGGACTAAAGCTTTACAAAAGGTCTTTGAATAAGGAGGACTTGTGTATACTCTTCAAGGTCAAGCACAACATTTGAGTGTGATTGAGGGAATTCACATATTCAACATAGAAAAACACTATCCTTGTGACCATATTGTAAATAGATAAATAAAAAGGAAAAAAACTTAAAAATAAAATTTCTTATAATGAAAACCCTATTTGTTTGTCATAAGAAAAAGGAGTTCTTGAAAACTAGATTGTTGGCGAGTTCTCCTTTGCCAAAAATAATTTCATGTGGTGAAAACCCCTCTAAGGGTGATAAGGGACAATAGTTAATTTTAAAACTAGCCTAATGGTCAGTTCTCCATTGTGGAAAAAATGTGGACACTGAAAGATGACTTGAGAAACATAAGTATCATTTCCTTCTCTTCCAATTGTTGTTCAACTTTCAACAATACTTTCAATTTTATACTAAATATAATCCTAATTTTAATACTATTGTTGATATGTTGTTGCTCCAAAATATTCCTGGACATTGTTAGGGCCCAAACCTAACTCCTCTTAGTTGGTTATTATTTAGCAAGTAATAAAGGCCAAAATTAGTTAATAAGTCCTATTGAATAAATATGAACAAGTCAATGTAAGAATACCTAATAGAAGCTTTCGCTTCTAGAAGGATATTCCTCTAGAATGTTCCTTAGAAGATAGAATTAGTATAAATAAGAGTATGAGGTTTGAGAAATATTGTATGGAAAGGCTTTGTAATAGATATTTTCTCTACTAGAGGTTGCCCCCTCGAAGAGGCAAGTGAACATTGCTTTCTTTGAATAAAGGTATCATTTTTTATGTTTCTCTACTCAATATTTCATTGTTCCATTGATATCTACTAAATATTCATGTTTTTCCATATTATATTACATCTGGCATCTTATAAGTGGTATCAAAGCACTTTCCTTGGCAAAAACTGTAGGTAAATGTTTTTTTCATGGTAGAGACATATTTCAGTGTCTTAAAGCTACGATTATCTATCATTCAGTGCATAAATCCAGGGTTAGGGAAGCATACACGTAGGAACTACAAGTGGTACTTAAGCACACATTATTGTCCACCATTATAACCCTTTTTGGTACCCCTTCGAGTGTTAGCACATCAGACAACACATGTATACAGACTAGCCTAGATATATTGAATCCCTCCATAGATAAATCGATCAGTCGCTTGACTGTTATAGTGCCACCGAGAACATCACTCGGGAAGTTACTCTCTAGTACCTAGGTAATCGAGTAGTATGAATAAGGGTATGGTCTATAGAGTAGATATTGGGCCGAGTACTACTGTTCAACCCCGCACGTATATCAGAGAGATATAGCACAAGGAAAAACCTTGTTTGTAGGCACCCTAAAAACCCCAACCCTTGGGATGCAAACATAATAGATCTATTGTAGTGCAACCTTGTCATCTGCATTTGAGTTGCGAAATTACTACATATTTTTTCCTATTAATAATTTGGGCATTTCACTACTGCAATATTCTTCATATCACAGTATAACTCCATAGGAGAAAAAAAAAGTTTGGGTCTTTCCTGCACCCTTATTGGAGACCTATCCTATTGGATTCCTCTCTTCATCTTGATCGCAGTGGTACCCTTCATTTTTAAGCCTTTTTTCCTTATGGACCTAACCCTTTCCCAAGACCATTATTTTCAACTTGTCCCATTGGATTCTTATTTTCGTCTTGATCTATGTGGTACCTATCAATTCCTGTGGACCAAATTCCCTTCCATCCACTCTCATATACTACCTAATCCTCCACAATGGAACCTACCACCTGTGCTTAGAGCCAGGAAGACTTGGAGTCTAGGGTGACCAACTTGGACCAACACCTACATGACCTAAACCACCAGCTGCAAGACTCTCTCACCTAGAATATTGCCTCCCTCAGAACCGAATTCTAAGAATCCCTCCATAAATAATTCCAAGGAATGATGAAACTCATCAAGGGTAAGCACATTGAGTCCTATTCTGAGGACCCTCATTCTTCGCATTATGAGAATACTCATTCATCACGCTCCCCTTGGGGTTCTACAAACTCTTGGAATAAGGTGCCCAAAGTTGAAATGCATAAATTGGATGGATCAAACCTAGTAGGGTGGGTCTCTCAAATGGAAAAATACTTCTCCCTCCATGATATTCGGGATGATGAGACCAAACTCCATGTCATGGTTCTGTACTTGGATCAAGAATGTTGGAAGTGGTGGCAATGGCATAAGAAATTTTGTCTCGGTCTACCCACTTGGAACATGTTCACCAAAGCCGTTTGTGCCAGTTTTGATAGGGAATCTCATTTTTTGGGACGACTCACTAAGCTATGCAAAACCGCACCAGTAGCAAACTTCATCACTACATTTGAACAACTGACTATCATAACCGATGGTTTATCAGATGAGTTTTATCTTGAATTTTTTCTCATTGGATTAAAGGACGTCATTTGAAATCATGTGAGTATGCATCATCCTATTACATGGTTGCAATCTTTCCAATTAGCATTGGAAGTAGAGACGAGTCTACATGCCCCACCCCTTAATGTTGTAGTTACCAATCATCCTCATCCAGGGGCTACCCCAAATCTGACACAAACTTTGAAGGTCCAAAAGGTATCTCCAGCCGAAATGGCGGAACGTCGAAAGAAAATTTTTTTTTATTACTGTGATGAAAAACATTCCCCACGCCATAAATGCCATGAACAAAAGTTCTTCCAAATTGATGCATCAAATTCCACCTCCTATGAAAACATACCATCAGATAATGCTCATGAACCAGAGGACACACAACCAATTTTCCACATCCCAGATCCAATTGCAACACTTGCAACACTGGAGGAACCTATCATATGTCTCCATGCCCTCATAGGTATTTCTTCCCCACAAACATTAAATATCAAGGGCTACATCAAACATAGGTCGATCATGGTGTTCATTGATAGTGGTATCACCCATAATATTGTTCATCACCAGGTCACTGAGTAGGTCAATTAATTTGTTATACTAGTTTCTAATTTTCAAATCCTTGTAGTTAATGGTGGTACAATGAAATGTGGGGGGAGTTGTGAGAATTTCAAACTCCAAATGGGCGATTATCACCTGAAAACTCACATGTTTTCCATTTCCATGGTCAATTGTGATATTGTCTTTGGGTTTGAATGGCTTCATACTCTGGGAACAATTACCATGGATTATCAAGAGTTATATATGATATTTACTCAAGATTCTCACACTTATACCCTCCAGGGCCTACAAGCTCGCTCCTCAAAAGTTATCAATTCTCACCAGATGGAGAAACTCCTGAAGAAATGCCACCATGGTGTGATTTATCAACTTAATTATATCTAGGTAAGTGATCAATCATCCCCAACCATCCATCTTTATCTACAACTGGTTTTGGACAAGCACCACAAAGTTTTTGAGATGCCCACATGCTTACGTCCCTCTAGAGGTGAACATGATCATAGCATCCCTCTCCTTCCAAGAAGTCATCATCCCATTGTACACCCCTACAAGTATCCATTTTCTCAAAAAAATGAAATTGATAAAATAGTACAGGAACTATTGGAGGTCGATGTCATTTTCCCAAGTACTAGCCCATATTCATCCCTAGTTGTGATGGTCTTAAAAAAAGAAGGTTCTTGGCATGTGTATCCAGATTTTCATGTCCTTAATAAATTGACCATTAAGGATAAGTTTCCCATTCCTGTCATTGATAGAATGTTGGATGAGCTCTATGGTTCCTATGCCTTCACCAAATTGGATATTCTCTCAACCTATCACTAGCTTCAGATGAATGAAGTGGATATCCCCAAGACTTCCTTTCAAACGCATGAAGGCCATTATGAATTCTTGGTAATTCCTGTTGTATTTAACAATGATCCCTATACCTTCCAAAGTCTCATGAATAAACTCTTGAATCCCTACCTTCAAAAGTTTTCTTTGGTTTTGTAGCTTCCCCGGGCCACCCAGGTCGAGGAAGTGCCACCACTTCAAAACCAAATTGTTCTGAAAACTAGATTGTAACATACCTAGCCACCCAGGTCGAGTCATGCCACTTGAAACTATCATGCTCTGATATACATATATATCTAATGTAAATTTAAATGGAAATAACATTCTGCTACAATATAGATTAATGCGGAAATAAAAGTAAGCCTACACATGCAACATATACAGGCAATACTCATAACATTATAACACATGTGAAAGATACACAACATACAATTAACATAAAATCGATACTTATTCTTTTATGAGAATATCATTGAATGCATGCAAACCTTCCATGAACCTCCCAACCTTAGACCATGCTACTCCAAGCTATCAACAATGGGTCACCCCCGAGCTGGGACTAAGCTCCACTAGGGTATAGGAAATCCTAGGCTAGGTTGATACTATGGAAATCTTCACAATGAAACAAGAAGGATTCCCTCCAAGGAGCCTACTTATGCCCACTAATCATAGAATCTCATTTCCCACATGCCTGTCCCACCCTAGGAATATACACCTCCATTGTTCCACAGTCCATCGACTGCTCCACTTCCCTTCTAGGGCTTCAACAACAGGTCGAATCAGGAATTCTCAGATATATGTAGCTACATCTAGACTCCCTCTAGGTGAAATCACTTCCCCAACAAACTCTCTCACCTCGAGAGAGTTTCTCACAATCCTGAAAACCTGCTTCTTCAACCCATGGGCCTGACAACTTGCCTCTTCAAACCACAGGCCTGACAACCTGCTTCTTTTGTCTAGCTCTTAAATCAACCAAGTAACCACAGTAGAAAAAATGGGCAAGGCAAGGGACAACTCAACAGATTATAGAGGTTCATGATGGCAAAGGGTTCAATAATCATGGGAACGACTTCATGCCTACCTACTAAGTGCATGAGTGAATGGGGCAAAGGATGGACATAATGGTCAAAATGGTGAGAGTGAACTCGTGAGGAAAGATGGAAAGAATGGTTGGTGAACCCCCACAACGATGGAATTTCCCACATAAATATGCATGCATCCTAGATGACACATGGCTCTCCAGGAGCTTGTTCCTCTCCACTTGGAGTTTGTCCCTCTCTCCAAAGGAACTTAGGATAATAGGGTTTATTTACCAAACCTTAGTAATTTAGGAAATACATTATAATATTCCCTTGGGTTAAGCCCTCAAGCTTAGACCCTTTTTCATAGCCTCTTATTCCCCTTCCCTTTACCTTCCTATTGGAGATTAGTCCCCCATAATTCTTTCTTTGTGGCCAATCTACATGCATCGATGTATTTTTATTAATGATCTGCATAATTACATATACAAAATTAGGCTCACTGGTCTTAGTATCTAGGCTCTCTGGCCTAATAAACACATAATACTTCCATCTTATAAGCATTTGACTCACCAACCTATAAACATAATTAAACATCATTACAATTCAGCAGGGGCTCGTCCTTGGGGTATTACAATCCCCTCTTCTTATTTTTGCACTGTCCTTAGTGCAACTTATTTACATAACATCAACAAGATTTCCAAAATATTCAAATAGATGCGGGTATTTTGTTCGCATAGCATATTCATGCTCCCAAGTTGAGTCCTCAGGATCGTACCAGGTGCATTGGACCTTTACAAGCCCTATGGCTCGATTTTAGAGTTGTTTGACTTTCTGGTCCAGAATGCGTACCCGATGCACTTGAAAAGTTCTTTCTTGCTCCACCTGAATCACATTCCAATAAATAACATGATTAGCATCAGATATATATTTCTTAAGCAATGATACATGGAATACATTATGTATATACATAGATGCAGGTAATGCAAGAATGTAAGTTGTTGGTCCAATCCTCTCTAGGATTTCAAATGGACCACAATATTTGGCTTCCAACTTGGAATAGTTTCCCAACTTCAAGGAACTTTTGTTGGCCTTCACTTTCAAGAAAACATGATCACCCACTTTAAATTCCCTATGAGTTATGCCCTTGTCAACATAGCTTTTCTTCCTGTCTTGGGAAGCCTTTAAATTATGTTTAATCTTCATCATTTGATCTTCCATTTCTTTGAGCAACTCTAGCCCAATCACTGCTTTGTTAGTTGGGTTGTCCCGTCTTACTAGGGTGTTTCACTTTCTGCCATAAAGTACCTCAAATGGGCTCATCGTCAATGATGTCTGATACCCATTGTTGTAGGAAAATTATACCAAGTGTAGATAATCTTCCCATTTAGATAGTTTTTCCATCACATACATCCTTAGCATATCCTCTATTACTTGGTTCACTCTTTTTGTTTTCCCATCAGTCTCAGGATGATAAGTTGTGTTGAAGTTTAGATTTGTTCTGAACCCCTTGAATTACCCCTTCCAAAACTTTGAGGTAAACTTTGGGTCTCTATCACACACAATTTTCTTGGGTATGCCATGCAAGCATGATACTTCCCTCATATAAATATCA
>JZKD02S2119716.1:0-22290 GCA_000966675.3 Picea glauca
TATCAATATTTAATATTAATAACTTAGTATTGAAAACAATGTTTTTAGATAATGTTATATAGTTGATAGGGATCACCATCCGTAAACAATCACAATCTTCATCCCGCCAGCCCTGGAGTCTGTCTGTTAATTTTTATATAACAGAATTATGAGTGTTCGTTGGAGGAAACATAATAATAGAAATGCAATGTTGAGCCAGCCATCCCACAAGTCCTCTTGTCAATTTGTACATTGCAAAACTTTGGGTGCTATTTGTAGGACACAGAATAATAGAGGCCCATTTTTTAGCTTCCCAGCCCAAGAACCCGCGATCCAAAAAGTGGATAAGTATGGAATGAGGTATTCGTACATGCTCTATAAAATATCATGTCCATACTTTAAAAAATTACATATTTACTATGTATTACTTGTTTTTCAAAAAATTTCTAGGTGCGAAAGTTGGCAAATTCATGTCTTCGTATTTCACTTACTTTTATATCACCATCTCGATGAACCACTTCCCCATTTCATATTGTAAAACCTTTTTGTCTCGCGTGTTTCTGAATAGGAGGGTTACCGGATAGGTGGGTTCAACATTGTGTTTCCATTGTTCCACTACCTACAAACAACACTCAGACTTTTGTGATCTACAAATTAGAAAACAAATTGAAATAAAAGGATATATACTATGCGAAGTCTAATGGAACAATCATATGAATGAGAGGAAATTAAAATTAAAATTCGTCGTTGTTATACTTGCGGTGAAGCAAAAAGTACAAAAACTCTACTTAAACATCCAAAAACTGATTTTCTTGTAACATTTCGACACTTCTCTTATACAAACAGATCCTGGAAACTATAAACATCGCATGTTGTATCTATTCTTTGATTGAATAACCTTTTAACATGTTTAATGAAATTCATAGTTACTACTAATACCATCAATGGTGATTTCTTACAACAATTCATGCTTCCAAAAATTTCCATCTGCTTTCTCTTTTTCCCTCTGCTTTCCCTTTATTTACTTACTCATTTTTTAGAAAATGTCTAGGTGTGGGATTTTGCAGATTCACGTCTTACTATTTCCATTGTTACTTTTATATCACCAGCCCGACTGATTTCTTCCCCGTTTCATATTGAACAAACTTGTTGAATCATGGGTTCCTGCATAGGTGGGTTCAACATTGCGTTTCCATTGTTCCATCGCCTACAAATAGCACCCAGACTTTCATGATTTACAAATTAGAAAACAAATTCCCCTTCATCTCGTATGATTTCACTTTCTGTTTACTTGGTCCTTTTTTCTAATGTCTCATGATTTTATATACAACACCAAAAGTTCTGCAATATACAAACTGCCCTCTTGACATTACTCTTCCACTGTTCCCCTATGCACAAACAACAACCAAAATTCTGCGATATACAAATTGATGGTCGAAATCTATCACTGAGATACAATTTGACCATCGGCCCCTCACATCTCTTGGGTATATCTTGTGAACCTTTTTTTTGTAACCTGCCCGACTGGTTTCCATACGTGGTCATTTCTTGGAATTTGTTTCGCGGGTTGGCGGGTGAACGAAATGTAGAATGCTTGTTCACTCTTTGCCATCACCGCTACCTTCATAGTTATTTCCATATATGAAATTATTAATATTTAATGCTAGTATTTCATCATGTAGAGACGTTTAAGATTGTCATTAATGTCTAGAAGGCCACAAAATATTTTTCATTACTACAAATTAAACCAAGATTTGCAGAGAAGAGGGTTATCCTTTCCAAGTATTCATTTCAAACATGATGCAATCCATTCATGCATTAGTCGCTTGGCGCCTTTAATAAATCTCTAATTATTAATATCTCTTCATCGTCACCGCCACCTTCACACTTTTTTATAAATATTCAATTAGTGAGCTTTAATGGTAACAACTCATTATGCACAAACCCTACAGATTGTCATTGATCAACGAAAGGATCGAGGATATGTTCCATTGATACGCATTAAACTAGGATTTGTAGAGGGTTATAATATCCCTCCCCAATTTTCATTTCAAACATCTTCTAGAGAAAACATAAATTCTTGTTAACTTGTGGCAATAGTTCTGTCCAGATATAGTAAACACCAGTGGGCATGATGGCCAGAGGTTCCAATATTCCAGGGAATATTCTTACTACTCATCTCCCTCCGTCCAGTTGAAAAAAAGGAGATGGTCCCTTGGTACACCGAGAGATATATTTCAAGCCAAAGAATTTGAAGGCAACCTTGACTGCTCATAGAACCTACCCAGTTGCATTGATGGATGGCGTAGAGGTTGATGCCATTGATTCTGAGCGGGAAGAAGATGATCTGATGGATGATGATACAGAAATGGATGATGGAAATGAAGATAATGTTACAACTCATGTGCCCAAATTGAAATCAACCACAACAGACAGAACTTCCCAGCTTAGTGATGGCGGTCCTGACAACACCAAAATAAGCAATTTCAGAAAAGAAACCTATGTTGAATGCAATAGTCTCTTTGCAGCTCGAAAGTGGAAATTACATAGTTCCAAATTTGTCTGTTCTGGGCGGAAGAATTTCACTGTAAGTAAATGATATGTTGATTCTCCTAGAGATATATTTCAAGACAAAAAACTATTCAATTGCGGGACTACTGTCATGTTCTCTGGATATACAATTAACATCTTAGGGAATGAGGACCAGAACTCCCACTGGTGTAAAGTATATTTCTACTAGTCATCTCCTTCCACCTAGAATGGACTAATTTAGGCCTCTGGAATTGCATGTGCAACCTGTGTCCCTGAAGTTTTCAACTATGGAGAGATGGTTTCTTGGTGTGTCCTAACTTCAAATTAAGGGCTATTCCATTTTCCCTGCAACAATTTTCTTCTTCTTCCTCACAAAAAGCTGATGAGAACTATCAATTTTACCACAGGATGATCCATCGAGGAGAAAACTTCAAGGATATCCTAAAAAAACAGGCATGGTAATCAGTTTTGTATGCATGTTGAAGAGCATCTCGATGGTTCCAACATCTTGTGGATCCCGTGCCTCTATTTGTGGCACATACGTTCAATGTTTTGGCCCAAAGAAATAGGTCCAATTTATAAGGATAGATGTACAATGCTTAGTGTTCTTTTTTTTTCTTAATGGATTTGCTATTAAAAAATGTTTCCTTGGAGTCTTGCTTGTTGCTTCTTTTATGGATTTAACACCTCTTCTCATTGGCATGGTTCAGTAGTCTTGTAGTTATTTGATATTGTGTTTTCTTAGATAATTTGTTCTAAAATGGAGCATATAACAATTATATGACAATGTATTGTGTCGATCCATCAAGATTTTATGCAAACAAAAAATGAATTACATACAGTTTCAATGCAGATAGAAGATAGCAATACCAAATCATAATGTTGCAGTAAGATCGTCATTCTTGTCTCTAGACATGCAATTGTTAATCTTTAATGTTAAAAACCCATAATGCAAGAAGTTTAATACTTAAGTTAATATTTTGCAGTCATGGAAGAATGTATAAACAACACACTTACACCCACAACTTGCAATAAAATATAATTGTCAACAAATCATTTGCTGACAATTACTAAAAAATGATGGTTTTGCAACAATGGGGCTTGTTTGAAACCAATTCGCACTTACGAAACTTTCCCTTATCCTTTCTATTTTCACACTCTTTTATCCCCTATAGTTTCTCTTTCTAGTTACTTAATCATTTTTTTCCGAAAATGCCTTTCTGCGCGGGTTGGTGGATTCACGAGTTTTGACCGAGTGCTTCCCCTTTGTCTAAATTTCACATTCCATTGTTCTATGACCTGCAAATAGCAATCTGTCTTCTTCGATATGAAGATTTACTTCTGGACTCCAACATCATCCCCCCCTCTGTGTTACACATTTTGCATCAAAATGTTTCGATATATACAATTTGACACTCCGGGCCTTACAGCTCCTCAGGAATCCATCACCCTATTTTGAAGCTCGTCCGACCGTTTTCGACACTTGAAAATTTCTTGACATCTCTCTGTCAGATCGTCTTGTTCACGGGTTCAGGAAATTTCAAATTTCTAGATGTTATTTTCTATGCCTTCTACCCTCATATTTCTTTCCAAGTATATTCAATATGTATACAACTTATCCAACAACACATAGAAAAGATCTTGCCAGGAAATGGAATATCTATTCCATATTTGAATATATTGGACCTTCTTTTCCCTCTTCTATACTTGACCGAATTGTTGTTTATTTTTCCCATCTACTCTCTCTTTCTCTTTACTTAGTCATTTTTCTAAAAATGTGACTCTGAACAACCAGTAGCCATTCGATGCTTAGGCACTTTTCAGATTGCAAATTCCTGGACACCTGGGTTCTATATTGAACTTCCATTGTTCCATTGCCTACAAATAGCACCCGGACCTCTCCCACAGGTTTCAAAATAGGCTGACAAGGGTTCCCTCATGTATGTATCCCTCATTCCATACTTAGCCACTTTTTGGATCGCGGGTTCTCAGGATGGCGGGCTCAAAATTGGGTCTCTATTGTTCCATGTCCTACAAGTAGCACCCAAAGTTACACGATATACAAATTGATAGGCAAACTTGTAGGCTGGCTGGCTCAACATTGCACTTCTATTGTTCTGTGTCCTCCAAACAACACTCAGATTTTCGTGATATACAAATTGACAGACGAACTCCAGGGCAGGCGGGCTGAAGATTGTGATTGTTTACAGAAGGAAAAGTTATAAAATGAGACACATACTACATTTGCATCAAAGAGGTTATATTAAAGGGAAAATCATGTTCTCTATATTGATGTGTCCTACAAACAATAGCCAGAGTTTCACGCTATACAAATTGACAGATGGACTTGCGGGCTGGTTGGCTAAAAAATTACAATTCTATTGTTCCATGTCGTGCAAAAAACACTCAAATTTTTGCGATATACAAATTGATAGAAGAAGCATACAACCAAGAAGCAAGTAAACTCATGGATCGTATTCCTAGTCGTTGTTTTCTATGCTTGTCACCTTCACACTTCTTTCCAAGTATATATATTGGCAGGAAATGGGAAACCTATTACAAATGTGAATATATTAGCCCTTATTTTTCATCTTCTACTCTTATCCAAATATATGTTTCTCTTTTCCCTGAACTTTATCTTTCTCGTCACTTTTTTGTTTTTTCAAAAATGTCTAGCTGGACGGGTAGGCAAACTTGTGGGTTCATGTTTTCGCTCATGCTTTTATATCGCGACACCAACCAACCGCTTCCCCATTCCATACCCAGTCAATTCTTTGACTATGGATTCCCAATAGGTGGGCTCTAGATTGGACTTCTATTTTTCCATGACCTTCAAATAGTACCGTGACTTCCGTGATATACAAATTTACAACCGGATTCAGATCATACCACATTTTGTATTATAGTCTACCTATCATGCCCTCTTTCACCGTACACATTTTGCACTGAAAACTTTTGAGACATACAATTTAACTGTTGGGTCCTCACGTCTTTTGTGGAAATATTGTCACCCCATTTTGAATCATGTATGTCCGCTTTCCATACTTCACCATTTCTTTGAATTTCGTTCGTGGATCATCAGGTTGGCGAGTTCAAGAAATATCCAATTCCTAATCGATGTTTCATTTGTCCACTCCCTTTTGCAATTACAAATTACCAATTATATATAAGATATTATTTCTAAGTATGCAATTAGAAAGCATTAATGCTAAAGAAGGATTTGAGGAAATCTCCCATTTATACGCATAAAACAAAATTTTTCGGATGGTTATATTATCCCTTCCTACTGTTAATTTCAAACATCATGGAATGTCATTTGTTGATCGTCGGGTTGGGCCATTCGTGAAATATTCAATCCTCAATTCTGAAAATGAGTTCGACTGACCATTTACCTATTCCATACTTAGCCACTTTCTCAGAATTTTGCAAATATACAAACCAACCGTTGAACTGCCCCATCATGCTCTCTTTCGTTTTACACGTTTTGCAGTCAAACATTTCAATACATAAAATTTGACTGTGGGACACTCGCCTCTCCTCAGTATCCCCCATAACCCTATTTTGAATCTCGTCTGATTGATTTTCATACCTTTCCATTCATTCCTTTCTCTCCCTCATCTCTGTGACCTTCGCACTTGTCTATAATAAAAAAAATGTTTATATATATAGTGCATTTTTCACTGAAAACTTCTTAGACATACAATTTGACCGCCGGGTCCTCACATTTCCTGTGGCACTATTGTCACCCCATTTTGAAGCGCATCCATACACTTTCCATACTTCGCCATTTCTTTGAATTTATTTCACATATCGTCGGGTTGGTGGGTTCAAGAAATATCCAATTCCTAATCATTGTTTCTTGTTCCCACACCTTTTTGCAATTAACAGTTACCAATTATATATATTATTTTATTTCTAAGTATGCAATTAGCAAGCGTTAATGCTAAACCAAGATTTGAGGAAATCTCCCATTAATACACATAAAAACAAAAAATTTGGATGGTTATATTATCCCTTCTGAATGTTAATTTTAAACATCATGGAATGACAGTTGCACCTCGTCAGGTTGGTCTGTTCTTGAAATATTCAATCTTCGATTCCGAAAATGAGACCGACCAATCATTTCCCTATTTCATACTTAGCCACTTTCTCGTAATTCCACAAATATACAAACTGACTGGTGAACTCCCCCATCATGCTCTCTTCCATTTTACACGTTTTGCAGTAAAAAATTCTGATAGATAAAATTTGACCATAGGACGCTCGCCTCTCCTGAGTATCCCCCATAACCCTATTTTGAATATTGTCTGACCACTTTTCAGACCTTTCCATTCATTCCTTCCTCTCCCCCTTCTTTGTGACCTTCGCACTTGTCTAGAATAAAAAAAAATGTTTTAGGATATATATATATATTGTTTTTAAATATGCAATTAGTGTCATTTAATTCTAATAGCTCATTGTGTAGGAACCATATATATTGTCATTGATGGGAAAAATGCTCGAGGAGATCTCCTATTAAGACGCATTAAACCAAGATTTGTTGAGGGTTATATTATCCCTTCCGAGTATTGATTTCAAAATCCTGAAATGTCGTTTGCACATTGTTGGCTTCATACGTTCACGAAACCTCCAATCCTTAATTTCTCTTCACCATACTTGCCACCTTCGCACTTCTAAATATAAAATAAGTAATCTTTACTGCTAATAGTTCATCATGCACCACCTATGCAGATTGTCATTAATCAACGAAAGGATCGAGGATCTTTCCCATTCATAATCATTTAACCAAGATTTTGCGGAGAGTTATATTATTGGCTTTGATTGTTCATTTCAACTATTGGCTGGAGAAAACCAACGTTCTCATAAACCTATGGCATTAACTCAAAAACATTTCTGTGGAGATACAATGAACATCTTTGGGCGTGAGGACTAGAACTTCCAGTGGTCCAGGGAATATTCTTATTACTCAACCCATATCGCCCAGAACGAAGTAATTTGGACCTCTGGGATTTCTCGTGCAGGATGTGTCCCTAAATTTTTTGACTGTAAGGAGATGGTCTCTTGGTGCACCGATAAATTTTTTTCAGACAAAATAATTATTCCACTGCGGGACCGCTCTTCTGTTTCTTTGTACCTCATGTTTTCTGCCAGATGTTAATATTGTCTTAGCCAACATTGGCGTTCAAAGGATAATATTCCAAATAGTTCCTAGCAAATCATAATAACAGGTTGGACCTCTTGCCCCATTTATTGGAAGACCCGATTGTAGTTCCTCAAGATATCACAAGCCTGCAGGTTAGTTCATTTAGAAATTCATTCCACAAAATTTCTTGGTTGTTTACAAGAATAACGAGACAGGAATCCACAACAACTATTTGTCGGATGTCTCTTTATATTTTGTATTTCACAGTCAAGGAACAAGCCATTTTTTATTGGGGAAAGCTAATTTCCCATGAAATATGTTCCAAATTGTCAAGCTTCAAAAGGTAAAGGAATTTTTATATGTCATCCTACTTGGTTTTTTCCATAGCACATTGTTGCCAGTTTCCAGAACTGTCTATGTCCAAGAATGTCAATTAGGAATTCAACCCAGTAACATTTTGGTACCAGGCCTTGTGGAAGCACAAGGCCTCTCACTATTTTTATGAGGTTTTTAATGGATTCGTGTCTGTTTTAAAATTTTTGTTGTTAGGAGAAGATGCTCCCTGCATATCTGAACATGAAAATATTTTTTTGGATAGGAAGGGGACACTTGAACATTTTGATAATTACACTGTGATAAGGAATTTTGGAACTTGGGAAAAACCTACTCTCCTTCCATGTCACATTATGGACATAATGTTTGTTACATAAGTAGCACGACAATACAACTATTGGTTGCATCTATTCCAAAAGAAGAGAAAAAAATAGTTCATTACTCTTCCTTGGAAATTTGAGGACTTTGTGTTGAAGAACGCCAACAAAATTGAGGAATTCACAGTGCATTCTAGCAAATTGAACCTGAGATATGATGAAATCCTAAGAGGGTTGGACCCTGATAAAAAATTTCTACAAGATTTACAAACACTTGTCTTCGGAAATTGTTTTTTGAAAAAATACCCGACCAAAAACAGAGACACTGGTGACAACGCTCATGCTTCTGTTGCTGGCGAACTAGACAGAATGCAAAGAAGCACTAAATTGCATAGGCAACAAGGAAAAGGCCCTGGTGACAAGATTGTTCAATCGAGGAATAACACTCCCAAAAGTATGACATCTCAGAGCATCACTCCGACGATCCACCACCACAACAAAGAAACTCAGATTTATTTAAATGGAGGAGGAGATAATGACCCTCCTCACTCTAAAATTGATATTTATCACAAGCTTCCAGTAGACAAGAAGAGAAAAAAAATGCTCCTTGCATATCTGAACATGAAAATATTTTTTTGGATAGGAAGGGGACACTTGAACATTTTGATAATTACACTGTGATAAGGAATTTTGGATCCTGGGAAAAACCTACTCTCCTTCCATGTCACCTTATGGACATAATGTTTGTTACATAAGTAGCACGACAATACAACTATTGGTTGCATCTATTCCAAAAGAAGAGAAAAAAACAGTTCATTACTCTTCCTTGGAAAGTTGAGGACTTTGTGTTGAAGAACGCCAACAAAATTGAGGAATTCGCAGTGCATTCTAGCAAATTGAACCTGAGATATGATGAAATCCTAAGAGGGTTGGACCCTGATAAAAAAATTCTACAAGATTTACAAACACTTGTCTTCGGAAATTGTTTTTTGAAAAAATACCCGACCAAAAACAGAGACACTGGTGACAACGCTCATGCTTTTGTTGTTGGCGAACTAGACAGAATGAGAAGAAGCACTAAATTGCATAGGCAACAAGGAAAAGGCCCCGGTGACAAGAGCGTTCAATCGAGGAATAACACTCCCAAAAGTATGACATCCCAGAGCATCACTCCGACGATCCACCACCACAACAAAGAAACTCAGATTTATTTAAATGGAGGAGGAGATAATGACCCTCCTCACTCTAAAATTGATATTTATCACAATCTTCCAGTAGACAAGAAGAGAAAAAAAAATGTGGGACAGGCGAAAAAGCCCAAAATTCAGAGTGAGAACATGGAACTTGAGCCTAATCTGGATAGCGTACTCTGCTAGCTTGATCATCCCGAAGATGCCAGCCAACATAGTTGTCCAATGGACATATCTAATACCAAATGTTTTTATGAATATGAATCCTTCGTGTTCTAGAGCATTTGTTTTGACATCCAGTCCAAAAAACTGATTATTGAAAACAAAAATGTAAAAAATAAGAAAGGAAAATCTCATTTAGAGGTTAACCTTACAAACATTCGCCCGTCCTAAATATGTCAACTTCACATAAAGAGAAGATATTCACTTCATGATTCCATTGGAGGCATCGAGGTTGAGAATTCCAGATTGAAGGACCGGGTCAAGGAATTGGAGGAGGTTTTTATTCCTATGCCATTACTTGCCAATTCTTTGGCAATAGCCATGCCTGCTAACACATATCCCCTACCTCAGCAGGCTCTACTAACCTCTCGGTCTATGGATCCTTCTCTGTTCTTGAGCTGAAGCAACTCTCCAGGTCCTTACTAGAACCTCCATGAAAAAAAATCCACAGGTATCCTTTTATGAACCCCCCTATGCAAGCAAGAAATAGGCACAATCTCTACCCATGTGACCACCGACTATGCCCATGACACTAGAAAAAGGTGCTTCATGTTTCACGATTTAATGACTTCTAATTCAAGTCACCTCAACACCTTTGATTCTCGAAACCTCGAAATAGGGCTAACAGTCCCTAGCTCCTCCCTTATTCTTATGCCATATGACCTCCAATCAAACACTAGGGTCCACCTTTGAGCACATTGATATTTCACATCTCAGGAACTCACGAGGTAGCTTTGTGCCCTTTTCCCAATATCCAAACTTGTGACTCACAGTCCCTATTCCTCCACGGTCTGACAATCCAGATCACGTCAGGATTTCACAATTCACAACCTCCAAGTTACAACTTCCTCCACACTCTTCTGACTCTTGAAATGTTGATATTTCAGATATCCAAATCAACGAATCTTTCCCCTTTAGATATGACGAATACCCTTTCTTCTGGGCTCGCGAGTGTTGAAAGACACTCGGTCTTATCCTCTCCATGGATCTACTGGATCTAATGGTCCATGAGAAATTGGTATTCTTCCTTCTGGAATTCCAACCATCCATTCAGGTTCACAACAACTCCCAACCAAATAACTCAACATCAACCCTTTGGAGCTTGATTCCGCGAGGTGACTCCAAACCTCATATTTTCTCTCAATTTCTCCAAGCCTCTATCCTTCCTAAGCTTGGATTCTCACTGAAACTCTTGGATTCTAAGGAATATTGCACTCACTCTTTATGGCTTCCACAATAACCTATGGTTATTCAACAACTCAAAATATGCACACTCGTTGCGACTTAAGTTCTTCAACCACTCACTTGGGTTCAAAAATTATGAGACTCTTCTCATCCTGCGCAAACCTTGCACGACTTAGTGATATACCTACACTTCTACAGATATAAGATCAATGGTATCTCTCCTAATCTTGTTATGAGGTAAAACTCGTAAAACTTGTCGACACACTCCTTGCAGACTTTCACTGCCCTCCTTGCAGGAATTCTCAAGAAGAGAAACAATTGAAACTCATACTCTTCTCATGGACTTCATACATTCAACATGAAATCACATATACATGGCATTGAAACAAATGCATAACAGAGACTGAAAATAAATTGTAAACATACCATTCAATAGATGCATATAGTAACTATAAAACACCATTAAATTGGATCAAAGCATTCTTATATTAATACAATTTCTTTTGTACATGGTTTCTATAGAAGCAACTATCTGCTCATACAACTTCTACAGTCTATGTCCTTCTCTATTCTTGTATTCTCTTCTTCCTCTCTTGCAATGAGAATAATAATCCTCCAATACATATGAGGGAGTTTTCTTAAGTTTTCCCTCCTACAACTCTAAGCTATCTTATTGAAATTAAAGACTACAACTGCTTTACATTTATTACAATAAATGCCTACAACTGACAGATGAGAGAAAATGATCAATATCTATATTACAATCCCAAGACATTAAAAGAAAATGTATTTTCTAGATATTACATTAATGTTTCTTCTGTTGAAATTCAAAATGTCTTCAAAATGTGCACTGGTGTATATCGAATTGTCCTCCTCTCATGTTTTCTAGTGATGCTCCTGCATCATACTCCTCTCGCTAAAAAAATCATGGAATCATGTCCATGAGCTCCTGCACCATCTGTCCATGTTTCTGGATATCTCCTTCACTTTCCCAACTGGAATCCTCAATCTAGTGTCCTTACCACTATTCCAAATACTCAAAATATGTCTTCTTTCGGGTCTTCTTGCTAACTCTCTGATCAATGATCTTTTCCATCTATGGATTTTCAACTATAGGAATTTGTTTGACCCACTGAATTTCCTTCTGATTCTCTGCTTCATCTGGTGTGTAAGGATATAGATATGCTATGTTGAATATGGGTGATATGCCCACATCATCTGGCAATTCTATTTCATAAGCATTTGCCTCAAATTTCCTCCAAATTTTACATGGCCCTGTCTTTTTCATTTTCAGCTTATTATATGTTCCCCTTAGAAACCTTTCTTTTCAGAGGTATGCCAAGACTAAATCTCCCACTTTGAATTGAAGCTCTCTTTTGTGTTGATATTCTTGGCACTTGTATTCCTGGTTGGAACTCTGCAACTGCTCTTTAATCTTATTGTGGATCTCCTACATATCTACTGCAAAATCTTCCGCTCCAACACTCCTGAATTGACTCTGCTCTAAGTCTCTCAACTCAGATACTCCTCTCAGTTGCATTCCATACATTATATGGAATGGAATTTTTTTTGTACTCCTATTAGGTGAGTCATTATATTCAAATTTCTCTTGCGGTAGAATCTAATTCCACTGATTGTGATGTCCAGGGAATAAACTCCTCAATAAGTCCCCTAAACATAGATTTACCAACTCAATCTGGCCATCCACCACAAAGATAAATTCATCCCCATATTCTTCCATAGGGTTCTCTAGAAATGAACAACAAATTTGGTATCTTTGTCTGAAACAATGCTCTTGGGTAAACCATGAAGTCGAACAACTTCTTTGAAAAACAGATTTGCAATGTGTGTTGCATCATTGTTTTTCTGACATGGAATTAAATCTCCCATTTTTTATAATCTGTTGAGTACCACAAATATGAAATCATGACCTCTATGTGTTCTTGGAATTCCCAACACAAAATCCATGCTTACCACGTCCCACGACCTCTTTGGTATTGCCAATGGTTGATACAACCCAATATTTTGTCTTTTCCCCTTTACGTGCTAGCAGATTCTACATCTATTGACAAATTTCCACACATATTTCCTCATTCCTGGCTAATAATACAAAAAATTTAGTCACGCAAATGTTTTTTCATGGTCGAAATGTCCAGCCAATACCCCACTATGTTTTTCCTTCAAAAGGTTTTCTCTCATAGAACTCTTTGGGATACACAACTAATTTCCTCTAAATAGAAATCCATCATGAATTAAATATTCAATCCATTGGATTATGTCTCTCAGAACAAGATTCTCACATTCTTCATAATCATCCTTGAAATCTGAATCATCTTTGTACATTTCCTTAAGGTTATCAAAACCTAAGGTATTCACTCGAAACTCCTGTAGAATCAAACATTTCCTGCTCAATGCATCAATAACCTTGTTAGCATTTCTAGAAATGTGCTTTATAACAAAAGTAAAGTTTCGCATGAACTCAACCCATTTTCCTGTTTCTAGTTCAATTTCTCCTATCTGGTTATAAATTCTATGTTCGGGTTGTTGCTATACAAAACAAACTCTTTTGGAACTGGGTAGTGCCTCCATTTCTTCAGCGCTTGTATGACTTCATAAAACTCTTTAAGTGGAATAATTCCTTTTGGCTTCGTTCAACTTCTCACTGAAGTATGCAACTGGTCTATTTTCTTGACTTAAGATTGCTCTAATCGCAAATCCACTTGTGTCACATCTCACTTGAAATGTCTTACTGAAATCTGGCAGAACCATGACTAGTTGTTCAATTATCTTCTCTTTCAACAACTTGAAACTTTTCTCTGCCTCCTTTGTCCAATGAAAATATTTATGTCGTTTATTGACTATGTCCATCATTGATGCACAAATCCCACTAAAATTTCTGGTGAACCTCTTGTAAAAATTGGCTAGTCCATGGAAGCTTCTAACTTCAAAGATATTCCTTGGTGATGACCATTCTTTGATCGATTTTACCTTCTCAGGATCCATCTTCAACTCATTCGAAGAGATAGAAAAAACCAAATAAATGATTTATGTCTTCATGAAAGACGAATTCTTCAGATTTATCAACAACTTCTCTTGCTACAACCTTTTCATCACTAGATATAAATGTCTCAAATGCTCCTCCTCGGTCTTACTGAATATTAGTATATCATCAAGATACACAATTACAAACTTCCCAACGAAATCTTTCAAGACTTCATTCATCAATCTCATGAAATTACTTGGTGCATTCCTCAAGAAAAATGGCATGAAAATCCATTTATACAGTCCTTCATTCATCTTGAATGTTGTTTACCATTCATAACCTTACCTCATTCTAATATGATGATATCCTCTTTTCAGATCAATTTTTGAAAAAAACTTTGCTCCACTCAAGCAATCCATCAAGTCATCCATTATGGGAAAAGGAAATCTATACCTGATGGTGATTTTGATTATATCCCTCAAATCTGTACACATTCTCCATCCACCATCCTTCTTAAGAATTAACACTGTTGGTACAACGCATGGACTCAAACTTTCTCTAATAAACCCTTTGTCCATCAAATCCTAGACTTGCTTCTTAACCTCGTCATTCTCTTGTGACGTCAATGTGTACGTTGTTTTTTTTTGGTAAAATCGCTCCTGGTATAAGTTCAATGTGATGGCCTATACTTTTGATGGGCGACAACGAACAAGGTAAATCATCCACCACTATATCAACGAAATTTTCCAGTAGTTCCTGAATTTCCTCAGGTAGATCACTTATTGAAGTACTGGTCAATATGACTCTAGGTTTTCTAACCATAACAAACTACGTTTATTTATCTTTCTTGACTTCATCAATAAGTTCCTTCCCACTCATGAGAAGTATAGTATTTATTGTTTCTTATTTCACCTTCTTGCCTTCAATTGGCAACAACATATGCATCCTACCATTCTTCTCCAAGGTGTAAGTATTCTTTCTTCCATTATGAATAACATTTCTATCATATTTCCATGGTCTCCCCAACAAAATTTGACATACATCCATGGAAATAAAATCACATAAAATCTCATATCTATAACCCCCTATCTTAAATTCAACTAAACATTGTTTATTGACAGTTACCTAATGTCCTTTTTGCAACCATGAAACTGTATATGGGCTTGGATGTGAAACTGTCTCCAATTCCATCCTCTCCACCATCTCTGTGGATACTAAGTTATTTTTGCTTCCATTGTCAACTATCACCTTGCATACCCTATCCTTGGTTTTGCAAGTAGTTCTAAACAAATTGTTCCTATGAACTAGATTCTCCATCTATTTCTATGGTTTCAAGAGAATTTTCCTCATCATCAAGGATCTTCCACCTTATACATCTTCTGCCTTAACATTTCTCCTTTGCACTTATGAAATGTGAGATTTTCCTCTTCCATCTCTTTTCTATCAGGACATTCCCAAGATTTGTGTCTAATCTTTCCACAGAAAAAACACTTTACTTCACCCCCTATGTCTCTTCCTCTTCCTCTTGCTTGAGGAAAAGTATTCCCATCGACATATCGTATTCCTTGTGAACTTCCTCCTATTTTTGGATGATTATGAGGTTTCTTCTCTTCATCCTTGTGCTTTTGTACTCTATCCTGGGCAACTACTTTGCCTATACTCTGACTTCTGCCTCTACCCCTTTTACCTTGCTTTCGTGCCAATTTCTCTTCTACCTTCAAGGAAACCTGATAAGAATCTTCTGCATTTCTGATTGGCACCATGCTCATTTCATCCTGAATCTCATATCACAGGACATTCATGTATATGGTGACCTTTTCATCATCACTCTCACGATGACCAACTCTAATGTTAAGTCTCTAAAACTACTCATTGTATTCCTTCACTGTCATCCCTTTCTGTCTCAAATTCTACATTCTTCAAAACAGATTGATTTGGTAATCTCTAGGTATGAACTTGGACTTCATATTTTCTACCATTCTATCACAACTTTTGATTGTTTGTTTTCCTTTGCAACACCTGTCAGCCTGCAGTTCATCCCACCACATTGTTATATGTTCTTTTAGTATAGTGATAGTGTGCTTAACTTTCTTATGTTCTTCGATATCCTCATAGTCGAAGTATTTATCTAGAGCTCTAAACCAATCTAGAAGATCCTCAACATCCATGTTTCCTTCATACATCAGGATGTCCAGCTTTGCTCTAGCAGCTATTCTTGCAACAGGTTTAAAAAGACATTCTTTTGAAACATCTTCAGCTACAATTTCTTCTGCTCCTTCTCTGTTCTCACTTTAAACTTCACTAATATCTCCAGTATCAGGTGTCCACCTCTGTGTTGTCTCCATAGAATCTAATCAAACATGAATTTATTTGATTTCCCTCTCCACGACTAGATCAGGTAAATTTCTTTCTGGACATTTCCTTGGCGGCATTTTTTTCAATCTGTCCACACAAAATTCAAATCACAACTTTCCTTTCTCTTCCCTTGCTTACAAAAAACAATAGTTGTTAGCTTTGATACCACCTGACACAGAGCCCCTACCTCAGCAGGGTCTACTGACCTCCTGGTCTATGGATCTTCCTCTGTTCCTAAGCTGAATCATCTCTCCAGGTTCTTACTAGAACCGCCCTGAAAACAAATCCAGAGGTATCCTTTTATGAACCCACCCTGTGCGAGAAAGTACTAGGTGAAATATCTACCCAAGTGACCATGATCCTAAACAAAGGCGCTTCACATTTCGTGATTTCAGGACATTCGATTCAAGTTGCCTCGACACCTATGATTCTCAAAAACTTGAAATAGGGCTAACGGTCCCTAGCTCCTCCCTTATTCTTCTTCCATATGACCTCTAGTCAGACCGTGGGGTCCACCTCTGAGAGCGTTGGGATTTCGCGTCTCAAGAACTTGTGAGGTGGCTTTTCTCCATTTTCCTGATATCCAAACTTGCAAATTCTTTACCTCAGATCAACAGTGATGCAGGAGCATCTCCAACTCATTAAGCAAGCCAGTGTGGAGCGGAAGATAGCTGGATAAGCCAACACCAAATTTTGAAAACACTTTGGGAATGTTGCGCGAGTCTTTAATGAAGCCATTTATGAAGGCACACTTTGTATATTGTAATGGACCTTGAGCAGATAGCTCTCATTCTTAGGTAGATAAGGCATTTAAGATAGTTAATGCTGGTAGATAGGAATTTAATTGTAGATTTGATATCTTTAGGAGTCTGAGAGGGAAAACGAATATGGACACCCTCATTGTATCATTAGAGAGATTAAGCATTCAGGAGCAAGAAGAGAAGAGCAAGAAGAGAGCTGTGTAAAGAACATCCATGTACAGATATTGAATTAATAGAAGAAAGCTTTGATTCAAATCCATGGTTATGTATATATTCTCTGTGTATTGATGTTATGCTCATGAATATTTGCTTCCTGTCATACATTTGATTTTATATGATGTGTATGTGATTTCATGGTTGAATTGAAGTTTGAGAGGGTGATGGAATGAGTTTCAATTGTTTCTCCAAGTGAGCCAGAGGATTCCTGCAACGAGTGCAGTCGAATTGTCCGCAAGGAGTGTGTTGACAGAAGGGTTCACTTAGAGATAGCTTTTGTTCTCATTTCTTCGAAGGTGCAAATAGGCACAGTGCAGTGCAAGGAGTGCGCAGGCCAAGTGAAGTCTCAGAGTTTCGATTCTGAGTAAAGTATTGAAAGATTTCTGCTGCAGGAGTGCGCAGCGTCGAAAGACTTCAACACTTAGACGTTGTTGAAGTTTTTCTGCAAGGAATGCGTGCAAATTTCCTTCTAAGTAATTGAGAATCGCAAGGAAGCTCAGAAGGAGTAGGCCTTCAAACGCATTGAAGAATAATCGCAGAGGAAGTTGTCGTTGAAGGATTGGAGGAAGCGTCGCAAGTTGGCGAGCAGACAACGAGTCTTGTGGAGAGACACTTCTTCTTTTTCATGGATTGTAATAGGAAGAACGGGCGGATGAAATCATTCGAAGATATTTCGCGAAGTGTTGGATCTTGCAGAGGTGCAAGGAGGTTACGGAGGAAGCGTCTAAATATTCTAAGCTCGAGAGTGCAGAGCGTTGATACAAGTAGGCCAGGACCATTGTATTATTCGCGAGATCGACTATTGGGATCTCGTGAGGAAGGTGTCCAAAACTTGGTGATGAGAGTCGCGATATTGCAACACGTGACATCTCGGGTGGTTACATAATCCATGTGGACCGTGGTGGTGAGTGGAACATGGGTGGCGTATGTCATCGGGGTCTCACAACAAGAAACACAGAGAGGTTGGTGCCAGATTCGCGATCACACGAGGTCCGATGCCCCAATAGAAGTGACGGGGATTTGAAGAGATAGTTCACACATGTATCGGAGTCTTGTCACATCGGGACTCGGAAGTTGGAGAAACCAGTGGTTGAGATTGTGAGTAGCGAATGTGTGAGGTTGCGAAGTAGCGGAAGCATCGTATCGGAGATTCGGCGCATCGGATATTGGGAGTCGGTAACGTAAGGATTCGGTATCGCGGGTAGTGAAGTCGCGATAGAGCCAAAGTCCCGATAGAGGAAAGGGAAGTTAGCATTGACTGACATATCGGGTCTCAGGGATTCGAGAGTCTTGCGATCAATCGAGAACTCGCAAAGTTACAAGTTTCGATCCTCCGATAAGTTAAGAAGGGGGATCGCGCGAGGGAAGAGAATCTGTGGGGAGAAAGATTCCTGATAGAGAATCAGAGGAACCATTGAGTTCTTCAGGCCATGAATGAAAGAAGGTCCTAAGGAGAGCAGTCGTTCTCCGAGGGGCGTGGTTGCGTCAGAGTGGTATCAGAGCGAGGTTATATTTCTCTTCTTTTTTTAGTAGAGAAGAGAATTCACCATGCCGCCCAGAAGGGAGAGACAGTCGCCTGACCCAGAAGACAGGGAGGTGAGAAGAAGAGGTAGGCCGGTAGGAAATCTAGAAATGGAGAGGCAAATGCGATATCTTCGAGTGAGACTAGAAGATATGGAGGTAGCGCAGAGACGCACAGCCAGTGCTGGAGATTTAAGTGACTCCAAAGGCGAAGTTGAAGCTGAACAACATGAAGAAGTTGCAGCCGAGGATGCAGCAAATGAACGACTGATTAAAGCTATCGCTAGGATGGGTGCGAAGGCAAATATGGACATTCTAGTCTATGAGGGGAATCTGGATGCAGAGGAGCTACTGGATTGGATTAGATCTCTTGACACCTACTTCGATTATGAGTATATCGAAGAGGATAAGAAGGTCAGACATACTATCAAACACTTGAAAGGACATGCAACATTGTGGTGGGATGAGCTACAAGCTGACAGACGCTGCAAAGGAAAGAAAAAGATTAAGATTTGGGATCGAATGATTGCGAAGATGAAGGAAAAGTTCATCCCAAGGGACTATCAAATTTCTTTGTTCAGGAGGATGTAGAACTTGAGACAGAAACTGATGACAGTGAAAGAATACACTGAGGAATTCTATCGACTGAACATCAGAGTAGGTCATCGGGAGAGCGATGATGAGAAGGTTGTCAGATATCTGAATGGTCTGAGATACGACATTCAGGATGAATTAAGCATAGTTACCATCATGACGGTGGAGGATGCTTATCAGATGGCTCTGAAATCCAAGGAGAAGTTGAGTCGTAAGAAAAGTCAGTGAGGGTGAGGCAGAACTTAGCCCAGAGGCAAGGCAGTTTCCCAGGAGAAATACCAGAAGCCCAAGGAGGAATGGAAGAAACCTTAGGGTAATATTGAGAGAGGTGGAACCTCACAAAGAGGACCATATGTTGAACAAAGAGGACAACATACAGAGAAAAAGGGAGACTATGCTGACGCAAATGATTTTCCTCATACCAGAGGTAGGGGAAGAGGCCGAGGTGGAGTAATCACATGCTTCACATGTGGAAAGAATGGGAGCAAGTCATTCGAGTGTCCAGAGAAAAATAAGGATAGTGGAGAAACTCACATCACTGAAGCACATAGGCGTGATGTTGAGAATGAAGACACAGAAGGTGGAAGGTCGTTGATGATGCGTAAAGTTCTCTTAACACCCGGAAAGGAGGTGGAGGACTCAGCTCAAAGGACCAGACTGTTCAGGATAGCTTGCAAGACCAAGGATTGGGTATGCAAGGTTATTGTTGACAGTGGCATCACAGATAATCTCGTTTCGACCGAGATGGTGGAGAAGTTGGAGCTGGAGACAACTGATCACCCGAGTCCATACAAAGTTTCATGGCTACAGAAGGGACATCAGGTAAGTGTCACTAAAAAGTGTTTAGTTGAATAAAAGATAGGTGGATATAATGATAAGGTCCTATGTGATGTTATTCCCATGGATGTATGTCATTTATTGCTGGGTAGACCATGGCAATATGACCAAAATGTAGTTCATGATGGGAGAACGAACACATATACTTTAGAGAAGGATGAGAGGACACACAGGTTGCTTCCGATAAAAGATAAGGAGGCGAAGCCGGAAGTAAGCAACACAATAACTCTCATGAGTGGGAAGGATATTCTTACAGAGATGGAGAAGAAAGAGGATCCACAATTCTTTGTGATCAGAAAGCCAAGGATTGTTCTGACTAGCACAAGAGTGGATGATTTACCAGATGAGATCCAGGAACTGCTGGGAGAGTTTGCTGACATCATCATGGATGAATTACCTCATTTGTTGCCATTGATGAGGAGTGTGAGTTACTATATAGATCTCATATCAGGAGCTAGTTTTCCAAACAAAGCTGCGTACAGATGGACGCTGCAAGAAAATGAGGAGGTTAAAAGACAGGTCCAGGATTTATTGGACAAAGGATTGGTCAGGGAAAGGTTGACTCCGTGTGCTGTTCTGACAGTGCTTAGTCCAAAGAAAGATGGAGGTTGGAGAATGTGCACTGATTCAAGAGAGATTAACAAAATAACCATTAGGTACAGGTTTCCATTGCCAAGAATGGAAGATCTAATGGATTGCCTGAGCGGGGAAAATTATTTTCAAAGATAGATTTGAAAAGCGGATATCACCAGATTCGCATGAGAGAAGGCGACGAGTGGAAGATAGCCTTCAAAACCAATGAAGGACTGTATGAATGGCTAGTCATGTCGTTTGGTTTGACAAATGCACCCAGCACATACATGAGATTGATGAATGAAGTCCTGAGGGAGTTCATCGGGAAATTTGTCGTCATATATCTGGATGATATACTGATCTTCAGTAAGACCAAGGCTGAACATTTGAAGCATTTGGCCATTGTGATGAGAAAACTATAGCAGGAGAAGTTGTTGATTAATATGAAGAACTCCTCATTTATGAAGACAGAGCTCATTTACTTGGGTTTTGTTATTTCAGCGAATGAGTTGAAGATGGATCCGGACAAGGTGGAAGTGATTAAGAATTGGCCATCACTGAGAAATATTTTCGAGGTGAGAAGTTTCCATGGTTTGGCTAGTTTCTACCGAAAGTTCATCAGGAATTTCAGTGGAATTAGCGCAGTGATGATGGACACAGTGAAGAAGCAACATAAGTATTTTCATTGGACAACAATGGCTGAGAAGAGCTTCAATATGTTGAAGCAGAAGATCACAGAATCACCAGTGTTGGTGTTACCAGATTTCCAAAAGACATTTCAGGTGAAGTGTGATGCAAGCGGATATGCCATAGGAGCGGTCTTGAGTCAGGAAGATAGACTAGTTGCATATTTCAGTGAGAAGATGGATGAAGCAAAGCTGAAATACTCCACGTATGATAAGGAATTTTATGTTGTCATACAGGCGTTGAAGAAGTGGAGGCATTACTTGATCCCAAAAGAAATTGTATTGTACAGTGATAATCATGCATTGTAGTTTGTGAGTCAACAAGAGAAGTTGAATTAGAAGCATGATAAATGGGTAGAGTACATGCAGAATTTCACATTTGTGATTAAGCATATTTCGGGTACTGCTAACAAAGTGGCTGATGCTTTGAGCAGGAAGTGTTTGTTGCTGCAGGAATTCCGAGTCAAAACATTGGGTTTTGAAAATCTCTGGGACATGTACGCAGAAGATGCATATTTTGCAGAGGCATATGAAGCAGCTGAGAATCCAGTTCTCAGAGATAGAAGCCCTTGGATAGACTACATGATCCAGGAGGGATTTCTATTCAGAGGAAATCAACTGTGTATTCTGAATTGCTCCATGAGGGAGAACGTATTGAAATAAAAGCACAGTGGTGGATTAGCAGGACATTTTGGCCATGCCAAGACATTCGCGAAGTTGAGAGAATCATATTTTTGGCGAGGGATGCGAGAAGAGGTCAAGCGATTTGTTGACAGATGCAGGATTTGCCAACATTCAAAGGGGAGAAAGAAGAATGCGGGTTTTTATTAGCCATTGCCCATACCAGAGAGACCATGGGAGGC
>JZKD02S2119716.1:30144-46644 GCA_000966675.3 Picea glauca
TGACATGTGGCCTCTAGAGCCCCATTTATGTTTTGAAAGTATATAACAAAATACAATTTGTGCATAGTGGAAGATAAAAATTTATGATGACACACATATGAAAGGAGATAAAAAAAAAGTTTAGTTTGAAATATATTAAATAAGTTACAACTTTCTCGAAATTTAAATGCATTTGTCATAAAGACTGTTGAAAGATAAAAATGTATGAGAACATAAATATAAAAGGAGATAAAAAAATGGTTTTATTTGAAATATATATAAAAATAAAAGTCTGTTACATATTCATGGAAATTTCAATGCGTTTATCATATAGACAGGGATTGGGGCTTCCGCAGACCATAGGAGAAATATGTAAAAGAAATAGGACTGTAGAAAGAAGAAGTGGGTGATGGTACAGTGCAATACCTGGAAAAAAAACTTGAAAGGTATCAGTCTTTGGCTAGACATTTCTATTTAAAAAAGTGGAATAACTGAGTTGATAAACAATGTAGGATGCGATCAGTAGAATTACAGTGATGGTACATATCAACCCTTTTTTCTATTTTATTATGGATGCATTTTCATTGAGGTCATCGACGACTGCTGGAATCGTGGAAACTACTTGTTGCCTTTCGTTGATGGACTGCTTCAATCCCCTTTCGATCCATTCTTCAGTGTAGCTTCTCATTGGGGTGAGATTGATCTCATTCCATATTTTTATGTTGAAAATTTTGTTTTCTAATTCCTCGAAGTCGATAGAAATATTACGTAGCGCTTGGCCAATTTCTTGTACTGAATATTCGACTAGCCAGTCATCGACGTGATCTTGACCATATTCAACGATTATATAAAACTTTTCCAAAGACAATGCCTTAAACATCTCAACCTATTTATCAAAGTATTTCTTAGTTAAGGGAAAGGATTTGATGATTAATTTGGGGTCTTGGAATTCATTGGTCCTTCTAGCTAAGTTTATTCTCGACAACCCTGTGAATAAACTTAGTTTATTTTTTCTGTGAACAATGAGATGCAGGTTATTCACTTTTTCTTTCCAGCATGCATTTAATTGACTGATCTAGTTTTTGGATGGAATATCTTGCTGTCTTCTTCTTGTTTCTGTCATGTTGTTGAAAATGGTGTCAAAAGGAAGGACCATGTTTAAATAGAATGTTATTCATATTTTAACTCTACCTACAAATGTTAGAGAAAATTATGTGCCCTGGTTCCAAGGGAAGTCATGGTTTGTGATGTTTCCCATGCATTAGTAACCAGTTCCATTCTTTTCTTGATATTATTCTCCACATACCCTCTACAGGATGCGAGGAGTTTGGAGGATCTTTCTAACTTGGTTGCAGGGGTGGTAGGGGATGCAGGAGCATCACCAAAAAGCATGAGTGGAGTACAGCTGGATATACACCAACGCGGATTTTGAAGACATTTTGAATTTCAAGACAAGAAACATTAATGTAATAGCTAGAAGATATATTTTCTTTTAATGTCTTGGGATTGTAATATAGATCTTGAGGGTTTTCTCATCTGTCGGTTGTAGGCATTTATTCTAATAAATTTAAATTAGTTGTAGTCTTTAATTTCAATAAGATAGCTTAGATTTGTAGGAGGGAAAACATAACAAGACTCCCTCGTATGTATTGGAGTATTATTATTCTCATTACAAGAGAGGAAGAAGAGCATAGGAGAATAGAGAAGGACATAGATTGTAGAATTTGTATGAGTGGATAGTAGTTTCTATAGAAACCATGTACACAAGCACTTGAATTAATATAAGAATGATTTGATCCAATTTCATGGTGTTTTATGGTTACTGTATGCATCTATTGAATGGTATGTTTACAATTTATTTCCAGTCTCTGTTATGCATTTGTTTCAATGACATGTATACGTGATTTCATGTTGAATGTATGAAGTCCATGAGAAGAGTATGAGTTTCAATTCTTTCTCTTCTTGAAAATTACTGCAAGGAGGGAAGTGAAAGTTTGCAAGGAGTGCATCGACATGTTTTCTGAGTTTTACCTCAAGACAAGCTCATGAGAGATACCATTGATATTATATTTGCAGAAGTGTACGTATAGCATGGATCCATGCAAGGTGTGCACGGGCTGAGGAGAGTCTCAGCATTTTCCAAACCAAGTGAGTGGTTGAAGAACTTATGTCACAAGGAGTGTGCAGAGTTGGAGTTTTCGAATAACCAAAGGTTATTGTGGAAGCCTCAAAGACTTTGTACATGATTCCTTAGAATCCAAGAGTTGTAGTGAGAATCCAAGATCAGGAAGAATAGAGGCTTGGAGAACATCAGAGAAAAGTTGAAGTTTGGAGTCACCTCGCGGAATCAAGATGAAAAGGATTAACATTGAGTTCTTTGGCTGGGAGTCATTGAGAATCTAAAGGGATGGTTGGAAATCCAGAAGGAAGAATAATGATTTCCCATGGATTGCTAGATCCAGTAGATCCATGAAGAGGATAATATCGAGTGTCTTTCAACACTCACTGGCCCAGAAGAAAGGGTAGCCGTAATATCTAAAGGGGTGAGAGCTGTTGATTTGGCAATCTAAAATATCGACATTTTGGAAGTTGGAAGAGTGTGGAGGAAGTTGTGAATCAGAGGTCGTGAATTGCGAAATCTTGACACAATCCAGACCATCATATCGTGGAGGAATTCAGACTGTTTGACGCAACTGCACTCCTCAGAGCACGACCACTCTCCTCAAGACCTTCTTTCATTCATGGCCCGAAGAACTCAATGGTTATTCTGATTCCCTATCGGGAATCTTTCTCCCCATAGATTCTCTTCCCTCGCGCAATCCCCCTTCTTAACTTATCGGAGGATCGGAACTCGTAACTTCGCAAGTTCTCGATTGATTGCAGGACTCTCGAATCCCCGAGACCCGATATGTCAGTCAACGCTGACTTCCCTTTCCTCTATTGGGACTTCGACTCTATCGCGACTTCGCTACTCGCAATATCGAATCCTTAGGTTATCGACTCCCAATATCCGATGCGCCGAATCTCCGATACGATGCTTCCGCTACTTCGCAACCTCATGCCTTCACTACTCATGATCTCAACCACTGGTTTCTCCAACTTCCAAGTCCCGATGTGACGAGACTTCGATACATGTGCGAACTATCTCTTCAACTCCCCATCACTTCTATTGGGGCATAGGACCTCGCGTGATCGTGAATCTGGCGCCAACCTCTTGGTACTTCTCGTTGTGAGACCCCGATAACTTATGCCACCCGTGTTCCACTCACCACCACGGTCCACATGGCTTATGTAACCACCCGAGATGTCGCGTGTCGCAATATCACGACTCCCGTCACCAAGTTTTGGACACCTTCCTCATGAGATCTCGATAGGTGATCTCGCGAATAATACAACGGTCCTGGCCGACTTGTATCAACGCTCTTCCCTCCTGAGCTTAGAATCTTTAGACGCTTCCACTGTAACCTCCTTGCACCTCCGCAAGATCCAACAGCTCACAGGACTTCACAAAATCTTCTTGGATGATTTCGTCCGTCCGTTCTTCCTATTACAATCCACGAAAAAGAAGAAGTGTCTCTCCACGAGACTCGTTGTCTGCTCGCTAACCTGTGACTCTTCCTCCAATCCTTCAATGGAAACTTCCTCTGTGCTTATCCTTCAATGAGTTTGAAGGCCTACTCCTCCTGAGCTTCCTTACGATTCTCAATTACTTAGAAGGAAATTTGCACGCACTCCTTGCAGAAAAACTTCAACAATGATTAAGTGTTGAAGTCTTTCGACCCTGCACACTCCTGCAACAGAAATCTTTCAAGACTTTGCTCAAAATCGCAACTCTGAGACTTCACTTGTCCTGCGCACTCCTTGCACTACACTGTGCCTGTCTGCACCTTCGAAGAAATGAGAACAAAATCTATCTCTAAGTGAACCCTTCTGTCAACGCACTCCTTGTGGACAATTCGACTGCACTCCTTGCAGGAATCCTCTGGCTCACTTAGAGAAAAAATTGAAACTCATTCCATCACCCTCTCAGACTTCAATTCAACCATGAAATTACATACACAGCATATAAAATAAAATGTATTACAGGAAGCAAATATTCATGAGCATAACATCAATACATAGAGAATAGATACATAACCATGGATTTGAATCAAATCTTTCTTCTATTAATTCAATATCTGTACATGGATGTTCTTTACACAACTCTCTGCCTACTCTTCTCTTATTTCTCCTGAATGCTTAATCTCTCTAATGATACAATGAGGGTGTCCATATTCGTTTTCCCTCTTAGACTCCTAAATCTATCAAATATACAATTAAATTCCTATCTACCAGCATTAACTATCTTAAATTCCTTATCTACCTAAGGACAAGAGCTATCATCTCAAGGTCCATTACAATATACAAAGTGCGCCTTCATAAATGGATTCATTAAAGACTCGCGCAACAGTCCCAAAGTGTTTTCAAAATTTGGTGCTGGCTTATCCAGCTGTCTTCCGCTCCACGTTGGCTCACTTGATGAGTTGGCGATGCTCCTACATCATACTCCTCAGCTTGAAAATTTTCATGGGCTCCTGTCCATGAGCTTCTGCATGGTCTATCCATGCTTCTGTATCACTGCTTCAGTCTCCTAGCTGGCATCTTCCACTGGGTGATTCTTCCACCTGACCAGATACTCATAGTATTCTTTCCTTCTGGTCTTCTTACCCACTCTCTTGTCCAGTATGCACTCCATATGTGGTTTCTCTGCTACTAGAAATTGCTTCATCCACTAGATCACTGGTTCCTCAGTTCCAGTCTCTACTTCTCCAACCCTGTATGGGTATAAATCTGCAATATTAAATACCAGATATATTCTGATGCCATCCGACAACTCAATATCATAAGCATTCTCTCTGAATTTTCTCAAGACATTGCATGGTTCGATTTTCTTCATTTTAAATTTATTGTATGTTCCCCTTGGGAACCTTTCCTTCCTCAAATGTGCCAAAAAAAAATCCCCAACTTCAAACTGAAGTTGTCTCCGATGCTGATCTTCTCTGCGCTTGTACTCCTGATTTGATTTCAGTAGTAACTCCTTCACCCTTCTTTGAAGTTCTTTCATCGCCTCAGCGAATTCCTCTGCACTAGCACTGCTAGTTGCACTCTGTTCTGAATCCCTCAGTTCAGAAACTTCTCTCGGCTGCATCCCATACACAACCTGAAATGGACTCTTTCCTGTACTCCGATTGACTGAATCGTTGTATGCAAACTCTGCTTGTGGTAATATGCTATCCCAGCTGCTATGGTGCTCTGTCACTAGGCTTCTCAGCAAGTATCCCAGAATTCTGTTGACCACTTCCGTCTGTCCATCCGTCTAAGGATGATAAGCTAAACTAAACGCCAAGTTAGTTCCTAGCTTCTTCCATAAGGTCCTCCAAAAATTCCCTATGAATTTTGTGTCTCTGTCCGAAACAATACTTTTCGGAAATCCATGAAGTCGAATGACCTCCTTGAAAAACAAATTCGCGATGTGCGTCGCATCGCTAGTCTTCTGGCATGGGATAAAATGTGCCATCCTAGAAAACCTGTCCACCACCACAAATGTGGAATCAACACCTCTCTGCGTCCTCAGCAAACCCAATACAAAATCCATGTTGATCGCCTCCCATGGTCTCTCTGGTATGGGCAATGGCTAATAAAAACCCGCATTCTTCTTTCTCCCCTTTGAATGTTGGCAAATCCTGCATCTGTCAACAAATCGCTTGACCTCTTCTCACATCCCTTGCCAAAAATATGATTCACTCAACTTCGCGAATGTCTTGGCATGGCCAAAATGTCCTGCTAATCCACCACTGTGATTTTATTTCAATACGTTCTCCCTCATGGAGAAATTCAGAATACACAGTTGATTTCCTCTGAATAGAAATCCCTCCTGGATCATGTAGTCTATCCAAGGGCTTCTATCTCTGAGAACTGGATTCTCAGCTGCTTCATACGCCTCTGCAAAATCTGCATCTTCTGCGTACATGTCCCTGAGATTTTCAAAACCCAATGTTTTGACTTGGAATTCCTGCAGCAACAAACACTTCCTTCTCAAAGCATCAACCACTTTGTTAGCAATACCCGAAATATGCTTAATCACAAATGTTAAATTCTGCATGTACTCTACCCATTTAGCATGCTTCTGATTCAACTTCTCTTGTTGACTCACAAACTGCAATGCATGATTATCACTGTACAATACAATTTCTTTTGGGATCAAGTAATGCCTCCACTTCTTCAACGCCTGTATGACAACATAAAATTCCTTATCATACGTGGAGTATTTCAGCTTTGCTTCATCCATCTTCTCACTGAAATATGCAACTAGTCTATCTTCCCGACTCAAGACCGCTCCTATGGCATATCCGCTTGCATCACACTTCACCTGAAATGTCTTTTGGAAATCCGGTAACACCAACACTAGTCATTCCGTGATCTTCTGCTTCAACAGATTGAAGCTCTTCTCAGCCATTGTTGTCCAATGAAAAGACTTATGTTGCTTCTTCACTGTGTCCATCATCGTTGTGCTAATTCCACTGAAATTCCTGATGAACTTTCACTAGAAACTAGCCAAACCATGGAAACTTCTCACCTCAAAAATATTTCTCAGTGATGGCCAATTCTTAATCACTTCCACCTTGTCCGGATCCATCTTCAACTCATTCGCTGAAATAGCAAAACCCAAGTAAATGAGCTCTGTGTTCATAAATGAGGACTTCTTCATATTAATCAACAACTTCTCCTACTATAGTTTTCTCATCACAATGGCCAAATGCTTCAAATGTTCAGCCTTGGTCTTACTGAAGATCAGTATATCATCCAAATATACGACGACAAATTTCCCGATGAACTCCCTCAGGACTTCATTCATCAATCTCATGAATGTGCTGGGTGAATTTGTCAAACCAAACGGAAGGACTAGCCATTCATACAGTCCTTCATTGGTTTTGAAGGCTATCTTCCACTCGTCGCCTTCTCTCATGCGAATATGGTGATATCTGCTTTTCAAATCTATCTTTGAAAAATAATTTGCCCCACTCAGGCAATCCATTAGATCTTCCATTCTTGGCAATGGAAACCTGTACCTGATGGTTATTTTGTTAATATCTCTTGAATCAGTGCACATTCTCCAACCTTCATCTTTCTTTGGACTAAGCACTGTCAGAACAACACACAGACTCAAGCTTTCCCTGACCAATCCTTTGTCCAATAAATCCTGGACCTGTCTTTTAACCTCCTCATTTTCTTGCAGCGTCCATCTGTACGCAACTTTGTTTGGAAAACTAGCTCCTGGTATGAGATCTATATAGTGACTCACACTCCTCATCAATGGCAACAAATGAGGTAATTCATCCATGATGATGTCAGCAAACTCTCCCAGTAGTTCCTGGATCTCATCTGGTAAATCATCCACTCTTGTGCTAGTCAGAACAATCATTGGCTTTCTGATCACAAAGAATTGTGGATCCTCTTTCTTCTCCATCTCTGTAAGAAGATCCTTCCCACTCATGAGAATTATTGTGTTGCTTACTTCCGGATTCGCCTCCTTATCTTTTATCGGAAGCAACCTGTGTGTCCTCCCATCCTTCTCTAAAGTATATGTGTTCATTCTCCCATCATGAACCACATTTCGGTCATATTGCCATGGTCTACCCAACAATAAATGACATACATCCATGGGAATAACATCACATAGGACCTTATCATTATATCCACCTATCTTGAATTCAACTAAACACTTTTTAGTGACACTTACCTGATGTCCCTTCTGTAGCCACAAAACTTTGTATGGACTCGGGTGATCGGTTGTCTCCAGCTCCAACTTCTCCACCATCTCGGTCGAAACGAGATTATCTGTGATGCCACTGTCAACAATAACCTTGCATACCCAGTCCTTGGTCTTGCAATCTATTCTGAACAGTTTGGTCCTTTGAGCTGAGTCCTCCACCTCCTTTCCGGGTGTTAAGAGAACTTTACGCATCATCAACGACCTTCCACCTTATGTGTCTTCATTCTCAACATCACGCCTATGCGCTTCAGTGATGTGAGCTTCTCCACTATCCTTCTTTTTCTCTGGACACTCGAATGACTTGTGCCCATTCTTTCCACATGTGAAGTATGTGATTACTCCACCTCGTCCTCTTCCCCTACCTCTGGTATGAGGAAAATAATTTGCGTCAGCATAGTCTCCCTTTTTCTTTGTATGTTGTCCTCTTTGTTCAACATATGGTCCTCTCTGTGAGGTTCCACCTCTCTCAATCTTACCCTAAGGTTTCTTCCATTCCTACTTGGGCTTCTGGTATTTCTCCTGGGCAACTGCCTTGCCTCTGGGCTAAGTTCTGCCTCACCCTCACTGACTTTTCTTACGGCTCAACTTCTCCTTGGATTTCAGAGCCATCTGATAAGCATCCTCCACCATCCTGATGGTAACCATGCTTAATTCATCCTGAATGTCGTATCTCAGACCATTCAGATATCTGACAACCTTCTCATCATCACTCTCCCGATGACCTACTCTGATGTTCAGTCGATAGAATTCCTTAGTGTATTCTTTCAGTGTCATCAGTTTTTGTCTCAAGTTCTGCATCCTCCTGAACAAATAAATTTGATAGTCCCTTGGGATGAACTTCGCCTTCATCTTCGCAATCATTTGATCCAAACTCTTAATCTTTTGCTTTCCTTTGCAGTGTATGTCAGCTTGTAGCTCATCCCACCACAATGTTGCATGTCCTTTCAAATGTTTGACAGCATGTCTGACCTTCTTATCCTCTTCGATATCCTCATAATCGAAGTAGGTGTCAAGAGATATAATCCAATCCAGTAGCTCCTCTGCATCTAGATTCCCCTCATAGACTAGAATGTCCATATTCGCCTTCGCACCCATCCTGGCGATAGCTTTAATCAGTCATTCATTTGCTGCATCCTCGGCTACAACTTCTTCATGTTGTTTAGCTTCAACTTTGCCTTCAGAGTCACTTAAATCTCCAGCACTGGTTGTGCGTCTTTGCGCTACCTCCATATCTTCTAGTCTTGCTCGAAGATCTTGCATTTGCCTCTCCATTTCTAGATTTCCTACCGGCCTGCCTCTTCTTCTCACCTCCCTGTCTTCTGGGTCAGGCGACTGTCTCTCCCTTCTGGGCGGCATGGTGAATTCTCTTCTCTACTACAAAAAGCATAGAAATATAACCTCGCTTTGATACCACTCTGACGCAACCACGCCCCTCGGAGAACGACTTCTCTCCTCAGGACCTTCTTTCGTTCATGGCCTAAAGAACTCAATGGTTCCTCTGATTCCCTATCGGGAATATTTATCCCCATAAATTCTCTTCCCTCGCGTGATCCCCCTTCTTAACTTATCGGAGGATCGAAACTTGTAAATTTGCGAGTTCTCGATTGATCGCAAGACTCTCGAATCCCTGAGACCCGATATGTCGGTCAACGCTAACTTCCCTTTCCTCTATCAGGACTTTGGCTCTATCGCGACTTCGCTACCCACGATACCGAATCCTTACGTTACCGACTCCCAATATTCTATGCGCCGAATCTCCGATACGATGCTTCCGCTACTTCGCAACCTCATGCATTCGCTACTCGCGATCTCAACCACTGGTTTCTCCAACTTCCGAGTCCCGATGTGACAAGACTCCGATACATGTGTGAACTGTCTCTTCAAATCCCCGTCACTTCTATTGGGGCATTGGACCTCGTGTGATCATGAATCTGGCACCAACCTCTCTGTGTTTCTTGTTGTGAGACCCCGATGACTTACTCCACCCATGTTCCACTCACCACCATGGTCCACATGGCTTACGTAACCACCCGAGATGTCGCGTGTTGCAATATCACGACTCTCGTCACCAAGTTTTGGACACCTTCCTCACGAGATCCCGATAGGCGATCTCGCGAATAATACAATGGTCTTGGCCTACTTGTATCAACGCTCTGCCCTCCTGAGCTTAGAATCTTTAGATGCTTCCGCCGTAACCTCCTTGCACCTTTGCAAGATCCAACACTTCGCGAAATATCCTCGAATTATTTCATCCGTCCGTTCTTCCTATTACAATCCATGAAAAAGAAGAAGTGTCTCTCCACAAGACTCGTTGTCTGCTCGCCAACTTGCGACGCTTCCTTCAATCCTTCAACGACAACTTCCTCTGCACTTATTCTTCAATGAGTTTGAAGGCCTACTCCTCCTGAGCTTCCTTGTGATTCTCAATTACTTAGAAGGAAATTTTCACGCACTCCTTGAAGAAAAAATTCAACAACGTCTAAGTGTTGAAGTCTTTCGACCCTGCGCACTCCTGCAGCAGAAATCTTTCAATACTTTGCTCAGAATCGAAACTCTGAGACTTCACTTGGCCTGCGCACTCCTTGCACTGCACTGTTCCTATTTTCACCTTCGAAGAAATGAGAACAAAAGCTATCTCTAAGTGAACCCTTCTGTCAACACACTCCTTGCGGACAATTCGAATGCACTCGTTGCAGGAATCCTCTGGCTCACTTGGAGAAACAATTGAAACTCATTCCATCACCCTCTCAGACTTCAATTCAACCATGAAATCACATACACATCATATAAAATCAAATGTATGATAGGAAGAAAATATTCATGCGTATAACATCAATACACAGAGAATAGATACATAACCATGGATTTGAATCAAAGCTTTCTTCTATTAATTCAATATCTGTACATGGATGTTCTTTACACAGCTCTCTTCTTGCTCTTGAATGCTTAATCTCTCTAATGATACAATGAGGGTGTCCATGTTCGTTTTCCCTCTCAGACTCCTAAAGATATCAAATCTACAATTAAATTCCTATCTACCAGCATTAACTATCTTAAATGCCTTATCTACCTAAGAATGAGAGCTATCTGCTCAAGNAAAAAGTGACGAGAAAGATAAAGTTCAGGGAAAAGAGAAACATATATTTGGATAAGAGTAGAAGATGAAAAATAAGGGCTAATATATTCACATTTGTAATAGGTTTCCCATTTCCTGCCAATATATATACTTGGAAAGAAGTGTGAAGGTGACAAGCATAGAAAACAACGACTAGGAATACGATCCATGAGTTTACTTGCTTCTTGGTTGTATGCTTCTTCTATCAATTTGTATATCGCAAAAATTTGAGTGTTTTTTGCACGACATGGAACAATAGAATTGTAATTTTTTAGCCAACCAGCCCGCAAGTCCATCTGTCAATTTGTATAGCGTGAAACTCTGGCTATTGTTTGTAGGACACATCAATATAGAGAACATGATTTTCCCTTTAATATAACCTCTTTGATGCAAATGTAGTATGTGTCTCATTTTATAACTTTTCCTTCTGTAAACAATCACAATCTTCAGCCCGCCTGCCCTGGAGTTCGTCTGTCAATTTGTATATCACGAAAATCTGAGTGTTGTTTGGAGGACACAGAACAATAGAAGTGCAATGTTGAGCCAGCCAGCCTACAAGTTTGCCTATCAATTTGTATATCGTGTAACTTTGGGTGCTACTTGTAGGACATGGAACAATAGAGACCCAATTTTGAGCCCGCCATCCTGAGAACCCGCGATCCAAAAAGTGGCTAAGTATGGAATGAGGGATACATACATGAGGGAACCCTTGTCAGCCTATTTTGAAACCTGTGGGAGAGGTCCGGGTGCTATTTGTAGGCAATGGAACAATGGAAGTTCAATATAGAACCCAGGTGTCCAGGAATTTGCAATCTGAAAAGTGCCTAAGCATCGAATGGCTACTGGTTGTTCAGAGTCACATTTTTAGAAAAATGACTAAGTAAAGAGAAAGAGAGAGTAGATGGGAAAAATAAACAACAATTCGGTCAAGTATAGAAGAGGGAAAAGAAGGTCCAATATATTCAAATATGGAATAGATATTCCATTTCCTGGCAAGATCTTTTCTATGTGTTGTTGGATAAGTTGTATACATATTGAATATACTTGGAAAGAAATATGAGGGTAGAAGGCATAGAAAATAACATCTAGAAATTTGAAATTTCCTGAACCCGTGAACAAGACGATCTGACAGAGAGATGTCAAGAAATTTTCAAGTGTCGAAAACGGTCGGACGAGCTTCAAAATAGGGTGATGGATTCCTGAGGAGCTGTAAGGCCCGGAGTGTCAAATTGTATATATCGAAACATTTTGATGCAAAATGTGTAACACAGAGGGGGGGATGATGTTGGAGTCCAGAAGTAAATCTTCATATCGAAGAAGACAGATTGCTATTTGCAGGTCATAGAACAATGGAATGTGAAATTTAGACAAAGGGGAAGCACTCGGTCAAAACTCGTGAATCCACCAACCCGCGCAGAAAGGCATTTTCGGAAAAAAATGATTAAGTAACTAGAAAGAGAAACTATAGGGGATAAAAGAGTGTGAAAATAGAAAGGATAAGGGAAAGTTTCGTAAGTGCGAATTGGTTTCAAACAAGCCCCATTGTTGCAAAACCATCATTTTTTAGTAATTGTCAGCAAATGATTTGTTGACAATTATATTTTATTGCAAGTTGTGGGTGTAAGTGTGTTGTTTATACATTCTTCCATGACTGCAAAATATTAACTTAAGTATTAAACTTCTTGCATTATGGGTTTTTAACATTAAAGATTAACAATTGCATGTCTAGAGACAAGAATGACGATCTTACTGCAACATTATGATTTGGTATTGCTATCTTCTATCTGCATTGAAACTGTATGTAATTCATTTTTTGTTTGCATAAAATCTTGATGGATCGACACAATACATTGTCATATAATTGTTATATGCTCCATTTTAGAACAAATTATCTAAGAAAACACAATATCAAATAACTACAAGACTACTGAACCATGCCAATGAGAAGAGGTGTTAAATCCATAAAAGAAGCAACAAGCAAGACTCCAAGGAAACATTTTTTAATAGCAAATCCATTAAGAAAAAAAAAGAACACTAAGCATTGTACATCTATCCTTATAAATTGGACCTATTTCTTTGGGCCAAAACATTGAACGTATGTGCCACAAATAGAGGCACGGGATCCACAAGATGTTGGAACCATCGAGATGCTCTTCAACATGCATACAAAACTGATTACCATGCCTGTTTTTTTAGGATATCCTTGAAGTTTTCTCCTCGATGGATCATCCTGTGGTAAAATTGATAGTTCTCATCAGCTTTTTGTGAGGAAGAAGAAGAAAATTGTTGCAGGGAAAATGGAATAGCCCTTAATTTGAAGTTAGGACACACCAAGAAACCATCTCTCCATAGTTGAAAACTTCAGGGACACAGGTTGCACATGCAATTCCAGAGGCCTAAATTAGTCCATTCTAGGTGGAAGGAGATGACTAGTAGAAATATACTTTACACCAGTGGGAGTTCTGGTCCTCATTCCCTAAGATGTTAATTGTATATCCAGAGAACATGACAGTAGTCCCGCAATTGAATAGTTTTTTGTCTTGAAATATATCTCTAGGAGAATCAACATATCATTTACTTACAGTGAAATTCTTCCGCCCAGAACAGACAAATTTGGAACTATGTAATTTCCACTTTCGAGCTGCAAAGAGACTATTGCATTCAACATAGGTTTCTTTTCTGAAATTGCTTATTTTGGTGTTGTCAGGACCGCCATCACTAAGCTGGGAAGTTCTGTCTGTTGTGGTTGATTTCAATTTGGGCACATGAGTTGTAACATTATCTTCATTTCCATCATCCATTTCTGTATCATCATCCATCAGATCATCTTCTTCCCGCTCAGAATCAATGGCATCAACCTCTACGCCATCCATCAATGCAACTGGGTAGGTTCTATGAGCAGTCAAGGTTGCCTTCAAATTCTTTGGCTTGAAATATATCTCTCGGTGTACCAAGGGACCATCTCCTTTTTTTCAACTGGACGGAGGGAGATGAGTAGTAAGAATATTCCCTGGAATATTGGAACCTCTGGCCATCATGCCCACTGGTGTTTACTATATCTGGACAGAACTATTGCCACAAGTTAACAAGAATTTATGTTTTCTCTAGAAGATGTTTGAAATGAAAATTGGGGAGGGATATTATAACCCTCTACAAATCCTAGTTTAATGCGTATCAATGGAACATATCCTCGATCCTTTCGTTGATCAATGACAATCTGTAGGGTTTGTGCATAATGAGTTGTTACCATTAAAGCTCACTAATTGAATATTTATAAAAAAGTGTGAAGGTGGCGGTGACGATGAAGAGATATTAATAATTAGAGATTTATTAAAGGCGCCAAGCGACTAATGCATGAATGGATTGCATCATGTTTGAAATGAATACTTGGAAAGGATAACCCTCTTCTCTGCAAATCTTGGTTTAATTTGTAGTAATGAAAAATATTTTGTGGCCTTCTAGACATTAATGACAATCTTAAACGTCTCTACATGATGAAATACTAGCATTAAATATTAATAATTTCATATATGGAAATAACTATGAAGGTAGCGGTGATGGCAAAGAGTGAACAAGCATTCTACATTTCGTTCACCCGCCAACCCGCGAAACAAATTCCAAGAAATGACCACGTATGGAAACCAGTCGGGCAGGTTACAAAAAAAAGGTTCACAAGATATACCCAAGAGATGTGAGGGGCCGATGGTCAAATTGTATCTCAGTGATAGATTTCGACCATCAATTTGTATATCGCAGAATTTTGGTTGTTGTTTGTGCATAGGGGAACAGTGGAAGAGTAATGTCAAGAGGGCAGTTTGTATATTGCAGAACTTTTGGTGTTGTATATAAAATCATGAGACATTAGAAAAAAGGACCAAGTAAACAGAAAGTGAAATCATACGAGATGAAGGGGAATTTGTTTTCTAATTTGTAAATCATGAAAGTCTGGGTGCTATTTGTAGGCGATGGAACAATGGAAACGCAATGTTGAACCCACCTATGCAGGAACCCATGATTCAACAAGTTTGTTCAATATGAAACGGGGAAGAAATCAGTCGGGCTGGTGATATAAAAGTAACAATGGAAATAGTAAGACGTGAATCTGCAAAATCCCACACCTAGACATTTTCTAAAAAATGAGTAAGTAAATAAAGGGAAAGCAGAGGGAAAAAGAGAAAGCAGATGGAAATTTTTGGAAGCATGAATTGTTGTAAGAAATCACCATTGATGGTATTAGTAGTAACTATGAATTTCATTAAACATGTTAAAAGGTTATTCAATCAAAGAATAGATACAACATGCGATGTTTATAGTTTCCAGGATCTGTTTGTATAAGAGAAGTGTCGAAATGTTACAAGAAAATCAGTTTTTGGATGTTTAAGTAGAGTTTTTGTACTTTTTGCTTCACCGCAAGTATAACAACGACGAATTTTAATTTTAATTTCCTCTCATTCATATGATTGTTCCATTAGACTTCGCATAGTATATATCCTTTTATTTCAATTTGTTTTCTAATTTGTAGATCACAAAAGTCTGAGTGTTGTTTGTAGGTAGTGGAACAATGGAAACACAATGTTGAACCCACCTATCCGGTAACCCTCCTATTCAGAAACACGCGAGACAAAAAGGTTTTACAATATGAAATGGGGAAGTGGTTCATCGAGATGGTGATATAAAAGTAAGTGAAATACGAAGACATGAATTTGCCAACTTTCGCACCTAGAAATTTTTTGAAAAACAAGTAATACATAGTAAATATGTAATTTTTTAAAGTATGGACATGATATTTTATAGAGCATGTACGAATACCTCATTCCATACTTATCCACTTTTTGGATCGCGGGTTCTTGGGCTGGGAAGCTAAAAAATGGGCCTCTATTATTCTGTGTCCTACAAATAGCACCCAAAGTTTTGCAATGTACAAATTGACAAGAGGACTTGTGGGATGGCTGGCTCAACATTGCATTTCTATTATTATGTTTCCTCCAACGAACACTCATAATTCTGTTATATAAAAATTAACAGACAGACTCCAGGGCTGGCGGGATGAAGATTGTGATTGTTTACGGATGGTGATCCCTATCAACTATATAACATTATCTAAAAACATTGTTTTCAATACTAAGTTATTAATATTAAATATTGATACTATACAATTTAATTACATAAAATTATTAAAGGATGTTAAATATCTTATTAAAAAGAAAAACATGTCTATTCAGAAACCCACGATCCAAAAATTTTGTAAAATATGAAATGGGGAAGCGGTTGGTTGGGCTGGTGATATAAAAGTAAGTGGGAATCTAAACACGTGTATCTGCCAACTTCTGCACCTAGAAAGTTTTCGAGAAACAAGTAATGCATACTAAATATGTACTTTTATAAAGTATGGACATCAGATTTTATAGAGCATGTACAAATCCCTCATTCCATACTTAGCCACTTTTTGGATCGCGGGTTCTAGGGCTGGCGGGCCCAAATTGGGCCTCTATTGTTCTATGTCTTAAAAATAACACCTAGAGTTCTACTATATACAAATTGACAGGAGGACTCGCGGGCTACATGGCTCAACATTGCACTTATATTATTTCAC
>JZKD02S2119727.1:681-22214 GCA_000966675.3 Picea glauca
TCAAAGTTTTCAAAAATAACATGGTTCCTGGAAATCCATATACCCCATGCTGCAATGAGAGTGAAAGGTTTGTATTGGGAGATGGAGGGGGAGGAGAGCCATGATTTTAGGGTGTCTTCAATTGAGGTACCATTCCAAGGATCAGGAAGGGAGAGAGAGGAGAAGAGAATGGACCAAACTTCCTTAGAGAAGGGGCATGATAGGAACTGTTATCACCATAAAACATTTCTGTGTGAAATCGAGTTTTCAAGACTTAGCAAGGTGCTAAATTGATGTGGAGGCATGAAAAACTAGAGAACATGGATAAATCTGGCGTGAGGAGGCTATATCTGGAGGGCACTGAGATGACGGGACCCGACACATCGCAGATCAAGAGGCTTGCCAGATCAACAGTTGAAGATCCTTTCAAGGGGAGGATTTGCGCGGAGAATAATTCCTGAAAGCGGGTAGAAAAATAAACCATGATTTTGGTTCGGGACCATGTGGCACCACTTGGTGCATTTCGGGGTGAGAAGCGGGTTCCCCCAAACCACTTCACCATGTCCCCGAAATCGGGAAAGTATATAAAAGGGGCACTTGTTGTTTATTTTATTATTTTTCAAATACTGGAACGTTTGAAAGTTGGCACGACCACTACATTCAAACTGAATCTTAACAATACTCCAAGCTCACACATTTTCTGCTCGTTTACATGTATGAGCAAGACCCCGTGCCAAACAAAGAAGCCCTAATTGACCAAGATTCAGATGTGTTCAACACTGAAATCATCGTTTCACCCATCTCTTTGTCCAGAGCTAATCTGTTCGATAATGTAGGGAAGTAGATACCCTTGCTTGAAGCAGTCCAGGCCACTATAGTCCCTTACATTGTCGAGGTCACGCTCCCTTTCTCCGAATTCATAGGTTGGTGCACATAGCAGTATTCATAGGAAGATAAATTTTTCGTCAATAAACAGGGGTTCGAGGTCCTGTGTAGGGTAGAGAGTCTATCAATTCGAGGTACCCTCAGCATATAAGAGTATTTATCCGTAGTTTCTGAACCGTTCAAGGAAGAAAAGTTAATTATGGTTTATAGGGAGTGTCCGTCAGAAGTCAAAGACCCATTTTTATAGACAATTGTCAAACCAGAGCATCTTTCATAAAGTCTATCTCTTCCATTGAGTGTGAGCATCATGGTTATTGAGGTCCAATGGGTTTGTTCCCTACTAAGTCAAACTTTAGGTCTAGATAATGACAAGCATGTCGTCAAGGTCATGTTGGGTTTCCTGTTGGAATTTTTTCAGTCAGAGTCTAGTCCATCAGTCCGTGTTAGTTTCAACCAGTTCATAGTTGATAATATCCATAAACAACTAGTGAATTTTCACTCGCTTAGACATTTCAAATATTACACATACTTGCTGAAGATTTTTCTGTAAACAAATAAGAGAGAATTTCCTAAAGAAACATTCATATCAACCAAATGTAAGAGGATCACATTGCTCATCTTCATCAACAAAGTCATGTCCATGATTTACAACTTGATTTTCAACGCCAGCCTATCAACAGTCTCAGATGACATGAGGAGCTATTTACAACCAAATCCAAAAAACAGGGTAGGGGACTGGGTATTGTTCATGCATTCAAAAGTGGTATGGGTTTATGGTTGTCATGAATCCCCCTATCTTTTTCCTATTTTTATGACACCCAGAGTCTTTTCCCTTGAATTAATCGGACAAACAATCATATTAGAGACATAGCATTTCCTGAAATTGCACAAAGTTGCATACCTCAAATTCCCTTTCATCATTGGACCCTTCATTGTCAAGACTAGATCACGCTTATCTCAGATCCAAGCAAAGCTCAAAGAGTTTGGTTTTACACAGCTACAGGGAAGAAGATATGATCCACATCAGATCATATCCAAGAGAAGACCGATGAACAAACATGCCCCTTATGAGCATGAACATGTTGAGGGTTTTGACAAATTGGCAAATCTAGAAGTCTGTGTGAATATGGAAGCAATCTTGCAACCAGCTCAAACACAACAAATGGAGGCAACCCTGCAACAAACTCAAACACAAAAAACTCCTCAGAAGTTGATAGTTAAAGTTCCCAAAGTAAGTGTTTACAACAAGAGAAGTAGTTCAGAAGCCACAAGCACTAGTGATCAACAGACTGCCCCTAAGAAGAATATCACACAATCCCCACAGATAGTGGATCTAGAGGAGTAAGAGTGTAAAGAATATGTGAATATGGATATGGTGGAGAGTGGTACCAACACTGTAGAAGTTGAGAAGGGAAGCAAGCTCCAAAGTGAAGGCAACTCAAGAATTTTCAGCAAGAAAATCACATCTTTGATAAGACATCTGGAGCAGCTTATCAATCTAAAGAGGATTTGGAAAAACAATATGATGAGAAAGGAAATATGGCTATGGGTGAGATGAGGGAGTTAGTCCTCGAAGTGGAAAATATGTCTCAACACAAGGCTTCTCTGTTCACAGTAAGAGATATAGAGAAGAGGACATTTAATATAACAATTGCAGATGAAGACAAATTATCTGAGATCAAGATAAAATATGACAACATCAGTGCTCCAGACAAAGTCAAATTCCACAGGAATACCAGTGATATGTTGTATTCTAATTACTTGGGTCTAAGTCTGAAGAATTCAAAGCTGTCAACTTATGCAATAAAGTTGGAAGGGTAGTTGAGGCAAGAAAAGGCATCCAACAAAGCTTGAAAACTCAGGTCAAGAGGCTAGAATCTGAAGGCCCTCAAGGAGTCAAATCCTCATTGGATGAAAAGGACAAGCTAATTCAAAGCTTGAATAATAAACCAAAAATGTCCGCCATAGAGCATCAACAAAAAACATAACCGGTTGCTCTAGAACAGGAAAAGGAAGCATTTCGACAAGAGACATTGAATTACAAGGCTAAGGTATTACAACTAGAACAAGAAAAGGTGAATCGATCACAAGGACAGACAAAATTACTGAACATGGTTGTAGTTGTACCTTCTACTGTAGAATTTTGGCCAAGCATTGAAGGACTTGTCCAGGCTATGCCACAAGTTATCCTAAAGGTAGGAGAAATCAAGGGGTTAAAGGGAAACATAAAGAAATTGAAGTAGGAAATGAAAACAAAAGATGAATTGATGGATCAATTTCAAAAAGAGAATCAAGATTTGCATGAGAGGATATACAAGCTAAAAATAAGATTGAGAGGCAAAGGACTATTACAGGGAGCCAAACATATCATCTGGGAATATATAGTTGTTGAAGCTGCCAAATTCAGAGTGTACTTAAACTTCATCAATGATAAAGACAACATGGCCATCACATCCATAAGCAGGTGCACTGTTGTAAATGAGACCTTAGCAGAGAAACCATCAGAGTGGGCCCAAAATGCCATAAAACTGCTAAAATCCATCCCTACTGCAGAGCTTTAGACCATTGGGGTCAAATATAAGACTACATTGATACTCTGGGCTAGGAGGGTTATTGCCAAACATAACTTGATAAAATCAGTCCAAACTAAGGCCACATAGATGGACCAAAGTGTACAGGAATTCAAGGATCTGTTTGAAGAGTTGTTCATCAAGGGCCTCCCACCATTTTGGGATGGCAAAGGAAAATTATATGATCAGGAGGAATATAACTCTCCCCTCACTCAATGCAGAATGGATCACTCCAAGTTTGAAAACTTGGAGGGAAACTTGAAAGGAGAAACCCTGGTTGACCATTTGATTACATATTTTGAGATTTTGAATCAGTTCAACACAATGAATATTGGACTACCAGTCATGACATATGCCTCCTGGATTGACCTGGAGATCCTAATCAAAGAAATGATGGACTAGGATATCCCTTCTGACTTGCAATGGAAGGAGATAGTACAGCTGGGTAAAACAAAATGCAGTTTTCCAGGGTCCAACAAATGATGTCCAGGTGTCACTAAATATGGCAGATCGAACATATGACTAGAACAGAACAAGTGGCAAAAGAAGAAGTTGAAGCATCAGAGGAACCGACAATTGGATCATGAAACATTTTGTTGTTAATCATTGTAATCGATTCCCATACTAAAACTATCATTTGTAATCATTGTAATCAATTTTAGAAGCTGAAACATTTCAGTTCAACTATTGCAATTGGTTTCTAACTAAAGGAACTCGAATTGTATAAGTATTAGAAGTTCCAAATGTATTAATGTTGGTAGAAGTGCAAGGGCACAATTTTAGTTGTTCAGAACTCATTGTAATTTTCTGAAGCTAAATTGAATACATATGCATAAGTCTTTGAAGTTTCCATGAAAAGATTCTAATGGTGGTGATATGAGTTTGTCTTCTCTCTTTGTATGTATTTCCCATGTTTATGATTTCATTTTCACTGTCTTCTATTTAAATTGGATATTAAAATGCCCATAATTCATCTTGTGATGCTCTCGGCTGAAGCAATTTAAACTATGTTAAGTTCTTCCTAACTTATTCAGAATTCATTTATTTAATGCTCTGATGCAATTACATGTTTTCTTTTTCTTCCTACACTCTGCATATTAACAAATTATAACTCAGATTTATCACCTCATTTAGCCTTTATCATCTGGAGGTTTCTACAGACAAGTCAGTGTTTTCATTCATTTTCAGAATTTTGACTCCATATCCCTAAGTGTCCCTCCCCTTCCTTGCCAACAAATTTATAAAAAAAAAAAAAAAACAACAAAACCTAGCCATTGCTTGTCAAAGAAACACCAAGTGACATGAGAGAGCCCTCTCTGAGATGAGCAAGCTAGTACCTAGCTCTAAAGTTGGTTTGTAGGTTACCTCTGTTGTTTGTTTTATCAGTCGAACAAATTTACAGAATGTTAACATTCTGGTGCCGTTGTCGGGGATCGAAAGTGAAATATTCCCTAGGAAAAGAATGACTTAAAGATTCAGATTTGATTCCTAAGGGTGATAGTGAATCAAACACATTGGCTGAGACTAAATTTACCCTGGCGACTCCATTACAAAGAGGCCATTAACATAAAGTAGTTTGAGCTAGAAATCCTGGCTCCCAAGAGAATTCACACAAGGAGAAACCCAGACCCAGAGGCAGTGATTCCTGTGTCTGATCCTAAAAATATTGTACACAAAAGAAAAGAAAAGCAAATAAGCCAAGTTTTGTGTTTAGACATATATCTATCCTTGCCCAAATATGGAGTAACAAGCATTGAAGACCTTGATTTTGAGGTGAAATTTGAGCAAACTTTGTTCAGAACTAAATCTGAGTCTTGTTTGAACGAGATCATCTTTGATAAGAAGAGGTTCCAAGATTTAATTTTAGCTGCCTCTACCAAACCTATTGTGATTCATACTCAGAACCAACAACCACTTCAAGTCCTTACAACATCCATGGCAACTAGGTTTTCCCCTCTTGTTTTTCCTGCTCAGTTACATGATTTTCCCTGGGGGTATAATCTAAGGATTAAGTTGTATGATGTTGAAGGCAATGTGTCAACCCAAAAGAATCTATACTGGTTCAATGATTTTATAGACTTAGAAGAAGTAGATTTTGAGGATGCAAAAATGAGGTTGTTTTCACAAAGTCTTGCAGGAGAAGTCAGAAAGTGGTTCAGAGCTCACCCAACAGTCAGTATCATAAATTTTGAAGCCTTTGAAACCAATTTTCTTGCAAAGTGGGGTGACAAGAAAAACTCCCTGTAGTTGTTAACTCAATATAACCACATGAGAAGGACACCTAATGAAACAGTGCATGAGTTTTCAACCAGATTTATAAAGGTCTATAATTTAATTCCTATTGAGGTAAAACCCCCTCCTAGAGTTGCTCAACTTAGATATGTTGATTCCTTTGAATGTGATTTTGCTTTGTTGTTGAGGGAACGATGATCTACTTCATTAGATGATGTTAGCATTGAGAGTCACCCTCAGACTGTGAGAGGGTAAGCCCAATGCCCATCAAAATGTTTGGTGGATGTTGGTTTTATGACTGGAGGTCAAATGGAAAAAACTCAGTACAAGAATGATTTTAACACAGAAACTGGATAAGCAATGCACAGGGAAGTGAGGGCCTCATTAACTTCAGTCAGTGATTTGAGTTTAAGTGTGAGAATAAGGAAGACTTAGTGAGAGAGGTGAACAAGACTGTTATGGGCATCTGACTTTAAAGTAGCTTGGTGAAGAAAAACTTAGGCTCAAGAGCACTCTTGAACTCAAGTTTCAAACACTGAAATATGTCACAGCAATACAATAATCAAACCTAAATTATCATGCAACTATCACAACTCGACTGGATCCTCCATGCTCGAGCCTTCTAACATAAGGGGAAATAAGGTAACAAGGAAGCTGACTAAAACTGGTCACAATACTACTGTAATCAAACCTACATTACAATAGAACCACAACCCTCGACTGGATCCTCCATGCCCGAGCGTTTTAGCACAGTTTGANGGTGCATTTCGGGGTGAGAAGCGGGTTCCCCCAAACCACTTCACCATGTCCCCGAAATCGGGAAAGTATATAAAAGGGGCACTTGTTGTTTATTTTATTATTTTTCAAATACTGGAACGTTTGAAAGTTGGCACGACCACTACATTCAAACTGAATCTTAACAATACTCCAAGCTCACACATTTTCTGCTCGTTTACATGTATGAGCAAGACCCCGTGCCAAACAAAGAAGCCCTAATTGACCAAGATTCAGATGTGTTCAACACTGAAATCATCGTTTCACCCATCTCTTTGTCCAGAGCTAATCTGTTCGATAATGTAGGGAAGTAGATACCCTTGCTTGAAGCAGTCCAGGCCACTATAGTCCCTTACATTGTCGAGGTCACGCTCCCTTTCTCCGAATTCATAGGTTGGTGCACATAGCAGTATTCATAGGAAGATAAATTTTTCGTCAATAAACAGGGGTTCGAGGTCCTGTGTAGGGTAGAGAGTCTATCAATTCGAGGTACCCTCAGCATATAAGAGTATTTATCCGTAGTTTCTGAACCGTTCAAGGAAGAAAAGTTAATTATGGTTTATAGGGAGTGTCCGTCAGAAGTCAAAGACCCATTTTTATAGACAATTGTCAAACCAGAGCATCTTTCATAAAGTCTATCTCTTCCATTGAGTGTGAGCATCATGGTTATTGAGGTCCAATGGGTTTGTTCCCTACTAAGTCAAACTTTAGGTCTAGATAATGACAAGCATGTCGTCAAGGTCATGTTGGGTTTCCTGTTGGAATTTTTTCAGTCAGAGTCTAGTCCATCAGTCCGTGTTAGTTTCAACCAGTTCATAGTTGATAATATCCATAAACAACTAGTGAATTTTCACTCGCTTAGACATTTCAAATATTACACATACTTGCTGAAGATTTTTCTGTAAACAAATAAGAGAGAATTTCCTAAAGAAACATTCATATCAACCAAATGTAAGAGGATCACATTGCTCATCTTCATCAACAAAGTCATGTCCATGATTTACAACTTGATTTTCAACGCCAGCCTATCAACAGTCTCAGATGACATGAGGAGCTATTTACAACCAAATCCAAAAAACAGGGTAGGGGACTGGGTATTGTTCATGCATTCAAAAGTGGTATGGGTTTATGGTTGTCATGAATCCCCCTATCTTTTTCCTATTTTTATGACACCCAGAGTCTTTTCCCTTGAATTAATCGGACAAACAATCATATTAGAGACATAGCATTTCCTGAAATTGCACAAAGTTGCATACCTCAAATTCCCTTTCATCATTGGACCCTTCATTGTCAAGACTAGATCACGCTTATCTCAGATCCAAGCAAAGCTCAAAGAGTTTGGTTTTACACAGCTACAGGGAAGAAGATATGATCCACATCAGATCATATCCAAGAGAAGACCGATGAACAAACATGCCCCTTATGAGCATGAACATGTTGAGGGTTTTGACAAATTGGCAAATCTAGAAGTCTGTGTGAATATGGAAGCAATCTTGCAACCAGCTCAAACACAACAAATGGAGGCAACCCTGCAACAAACTCAAACACAAAAAACTCCTCAGAAGTTGATAGTTAAAGTTCCCAAAGTAAGTGTTTACAACAAGAGAAGTAGTTCAGAAGCCACAAGCACTAGTGATCAACAGACTGCCCCTAAGAAGAATATCACACAATCCCCACAGATAGTGGATCTAGAGGAGTAAGAGTGTAAAGAATATGTGAATATGGATATGGTGGAGAGTGGTACCAACACTGTAGAAGTTGAGAAGGGAAGCAAGCTCCAAAGTGAAGGCAACTCAAGAATTTTCAGCAAGAAAATCACATCTTTGATAAGACATCTGGAGCAGCTTATCAATCTAAAGAGGATTTGGAAAAACAATATGATGAGAAAGGAAATATGGCTATGGGTGAGATGAGGGAGTTAGTCCTCGAAGTGGAAAATATGTCTCAACACAAGGCTTCTCTGTTCACAGTAAGAGATATAGAGAAGAGGACATTTAATATAACAATTGCAGATGAAGACAAATTATCTGAGATCAAGATAAAATATGACAACATCAGTGCTCCAGACAAAGTCAAATTCCACAGGAATACCAGTGATATGTTGTATTCTAATTACTTGGGTCTAAGTCTGAAGAATTCAAAGCTGTCAACTTATGCAATAAAGTTGGAAGGGTAGTTGAGGCAAGAAAAGGCATCCAACAAAGCTTGAAAACTCAGGTCAAGAGGCTAGAATCTGAAGGCCCTCAAGGAGTCAAATCCTCATTGGATGAAAAGGACAAGCTAATTCAAAGCTTGAATAATAAACCAAAAATGTCCGCCATAGAGCATCAACAAAAAACATAACCGGTTGCTCTAGAACAGGAAAAGGAAGCATTTCGACAAGAGACATTGAATTACAAGGCTAAGGTATTACAACTAGAACAAGAAAAGGTGAATCGATCACAAGGACAGACAAAATTACTGAACATGGTTGTAGTTGTACCTTCTACTGTAGAATTTTGGCCAAGCATTGAAGGACTTGTCCAGGCTATGCCACAAGTTATCCTAAAGGTAGGAGAAATCAAGGGGTTAAAGGGAAACATAAAGAAATTGAAGTAGGAAATGAAAACAAAAGATGAATTGATGGATCAATTTCAAAAAGAGAATCAAGATTTGCATGAGAGGATATACAAGCTAAAAATAAGATTGAGAGGCAAAGGACTGTTGCAGGGAGCCAAACATATCATCTAGGAATATATAGTTGTTGAAGCTGCCAAATTCAGAGTGTACTTAAACTTCATCAATGATAAAGACAACATGGCCATCACATCCATAAGCAGGTTCACTGTTGTAAATGAGACCTTAGCAGAGAAACCATCAGAGTGGGCCCAAAATGCCATAAAACTGCTAAAATCCATCCCTACTGCAGAGCTTTATACCATTGGGGTCAAATATAAGACTACATTGATACTCTGGGCTAGGAGGGTTATTGCCAAACATAACTTGCTAAAATCAGTCCAAACTAAGGCCACATAGATGGAGCAAAGTGTACAGGAATTCAAGGATCTATTTGAAGATTTGTTCATCAAGGGCCTCCCACCATTTTGGGATGGCAAAGGAAAATTATATGATCAGGAGGAATATAACTCTCCCCTCACTCAATGCAGAATGGATCACTCCAAGTTTGAAAACTTGGAGGGAAACTTGAAAGGAGAAACCCTGGTTGACCATTTGATTACATATTTTGAGATTTTGAATCAGTTCAACACAATGAATATTGGACTACCAGTCATGACATATGCCTCCTGGATTGACCTGGAGATCCTAATCAAAGAAATGATGGACTAGGATATCCCTTCTGACTTGCAATGGAAGGAGATAGTACAGCTGGGTAAAACAAAATGCAGTTTTCCAGGGTCCAACAAATGATGTCCAGGTGTCACTAAATATGGCAGATCGAACATATGACTAGAACAGAACAAGTGGCAAAAGAAGAAGTTGAAGCATCAGAGGAACCGACAATTGGATCATGAAACATTTTGTTGTTAATCATTGTAATCGATTCCCATACTAAAACTATCATTTGTAATCATTGTAATCAATTTTAGAAGCTGAAACATTTCAGTTCAACTATTGCAATTGGTTTCTAACTAAAGGAACTCGAATTGTATAAGTATTAGAAGTTCCAAATGTATTAATGTTGGTAGAAGTGCAAGGGCACAATTTTAGTTGTTCAGAACTCATTGTAATTTTCTGAAGCTAAATTGAATACATATGCATAAGTCTTTGAAGTTTCCATGAAAAGATTCTAATGGTGGTGATATGAGTTTGTCTTCTCTCTTTGTATGTATTTCCCATGTTTATGATTTCATTTTCACTGTCTTCTATTTAAATTGGATATTAAAATGCCCATAATTCATCTTGTGATGCTCTCGGCTGAAGCAATTTAAACTATGTTAAGTTCTTCCTAACTTATTCAGAATTCATTTATTTAATGCTCTGATGCAATTACATGTTTTCTTTTTCTTCCTACACTCTGCATATTAACAAATTATAACTCAGATTTATCACCTCATTTAGCCTTTATCATCTGGAGGTTTCTACAGACAAGTCAGTGTTTTCATTCATTTTCAGAATTTTGACTCCATATCCCTAAGTGTCCCTCCCCTTCCTTGCCAACAAATTTATAAAAAAAAAAAAAAAACAACAAAACCTAGCCATTGCTTGTCAAAGAAACACCAAGTGACATGAGAGAGCCCTCTCTGAGATGAGCAAGCTAGTACCTAGCTCTAAAGTTGGTTTGTAGGTTACCTCTGTTGTTTGTTTTATCAGTCGAACAAATTTACAGAATGTTAACATTCTGGTGCCGTTGTCGGGGATCGAAAGTGAAATATTCCCTAGGAAAAGAATGACTTAAAGATTCAGATTTGATTCCTAAGGGTGATAGTGAATCAAACACATTGGCTGAGACTAAATTTACCCTGGCGACTCCATTACAAAGAGGCCATTAACATAAAGTAGTTTGAGCTAGAAATCCTGGCTCCCAAGAGAATTCACACAAGGAGAAACCCAGACCCAGAGGCAGTGATTCCTGTGTCTGATCCTAAAAATATTGTACACAAAAGAAAAGAAAAGCAAATAAGCCAAGTTTTGTGTTTAGACATATATCTATCCTTGCCCAAATATGGAGTAACAAGCATTGAAGACCTTGATTTTGAGGTGAAATTTGAGCAAACTTTGTTCAGAACTAAATCTGAGTCTTGTTTGAACGAGATCATCTTTGATAAGAAGAGGTTCCAAGATTTAATTTTAGCTGCCTCTACCAAACCTATTGTGATTCATACTCAGAACCAACAACCACTTCAAGTCCTTACAACATCCATGGCAACTAGGTTTTCCCCTCTTGTTTTTCCTGCTCAGTTACATGATTTTCCCTGGGGGTATAATCTAAGGATTAAGTTGTATGATGTTGAAGGCAATGTGTCAACCCAAAAGAATCTATACTGGTTCAATGATTTTATAGACTTAGAAGAAGTAGATTTTGAGGATGCAAAAATGAGGTTGTTTTCACAAAGTCTTGCAGGAGAAGTCAGAAAGTGGTTCAGAGCTCACCCAACAGTCAGTATCATAAATTTTGAAGCCTTTGAAACCAATTTTCTTGCAAAGTGGGGTGACAAGAAAAACTCCCTGTAGTTGTTAACTCAATATAACCACATGAGAAGGACACCTAATGAAACAGTGCATGAGTTTTCAACCAGATTTATAAAGGTCTATAATTTAATTCCTATTGAGGTAAAACCCCCTCCTAGAGTTGCTCAACTTAGATATGTTGATTCCTTTGAATGTGATTTTGCTTTGTTGTTGAGGGAACGATGATCTACTTCATTAGATGATGTTAGCATTGAGAGTCACCCTCAGACTGTGAGAGGGTAAGCCCAATGCCCATCAAAATGTTTGGTGGATGTTGGTTTTATGACTGGAGGTCAAATGGAAAAAACTCAGTACAAGAATGATTTTAACACAGAAACTGGATAAGCAATGCACAGGGAAGTGAGGGCCTCATTAACTTCAGTCAGTGATTTGAGTTTAAGTGTGAGAATAAGGAAGACTTAGTGAGAGAGGTGAACAAGACTGTTATGGGCATCTGACTTTAAAGTAGCTTGGTGAAGAAAAACTTAGGCTCAAGAGCACTCTTGAACTCAAGTTTCAAACACTGAAATATGTCACAGCAATACAATAATCAAACCTAAATTATCATGCAACTATCACAACTCGACTGGATCCTCCATGCTCGAGCCTTCTAACATAAGGGGAAATAAGGTAACAAGGAAGCTGACTAAAACTGGTCACAATACTACTGTAATCAAACCTACATTACAATAGAACCACAACCCTCGACTGGATCCTCCATGCCCGAGCGTTTTAGCACAGTTTGAGAAAAGAGATGAAAGAAGATGACTTCTATTAATACGAAAGTCTCAAGTTTGATACATAACCATAGAACAGTTCTAGCATCAAAATATTACAAAATAGGGAACATTTCTCATCCACTTGACGAACTTTACAAAATATTGAACTAATTGAATTATACTCAGATCAATCCACGACTACCAGGAGTGTGATCTGGCCATGCATTCAAAGCCTTTTGTCTGTGCCTTCTTCTGTCATACTATGTGTGTATCTTCCCATCAGATGCAAACTCAGCTAAGCATGGGCATGCAGGAAAAACCATCCATAGGGGTACCTTGGGCTGACAGTTCTGTCTCCATGGCCAGGTCCTCCATGCCTTCTATTTATGGATTGAGTCAAGGTTTCAACCACCACTCCTTTTTCATTAACTGTCTTTTCTCGGGATTGCGACGAGGCTTAATTTCTAGGGGGCGACCATGCACTGCTCTTGGATTGGAAATCTTATAAGCATGTGATTGTGGGGCCGTCGAAAGAGGTTTGAACTCACACCACTTTTGAGCTCACAATTCACCATCTTCTACCACATATCTCTTTTGATATACCATGGTTTCAATTGTGGGACTGCTCAAGAATTTTATCGTTCGAGCATGTTGCATCCCCACAATGAAACGTGGTCGTTGATCTGCGATCTGGGATCTCTTGCTGAATTTAGCGCCACCGCTGAAGTTTATCTGCCTGCCAACCTTAGGGTCCTTCTAACCACACTTAGATATGGAACTAATTTTGGCGCTGAACAAGAACACTTCCCGGAGGATGATTTGACATGGAGACCTGACGTCACTATGCTGACGTGTCTTAGATGGAGGGGTGACATGTGTCACTCAAAAATAGGCTGAAGACACGTCTGAAAATGATTTAAATGAGTTCCATGTGTCAGCACTAGATGGATGCCACGTGTCATGACTGATAAGGGTGCCACGTGTATGCACTGACGAATGCCATGTACTTCGGACTTCAGAGCCTGAGAGGGGTCTGCATGTAGAGCTGGCATAAATATGGGCCCGAAGTGATGTGGTGACCTGAAATGAATGCTAAAGCTCCGAAGTGAACGACGATCATCGATCTGAGGAGGACACGCGATGCTTTGTCTTTAACTCCGAGAGAAAGAACTCCAAATGAAGTCGAGGTTGGAGATGTTGAAACTCCCGAAGCTCGGATTCCCAAAGTAAATAATGACCATCCAATTTGAAAGGACGTGTGGCACTTGATTTGCAACTTCGGGTGAAAACATTTCGGATGAAACCAGTAGTCGAGATGCTGAAACTCCCGAAGCCCGGATTCCCGAAGTAGATATTGACCGTCCGATGGGGAAGGACACATGGCGCTTGATCTGCAACTCTGGGAGAAAACACTCTGGATGAAACCAAGAGTCGAGATGCTAAAAATCCTGAAGCCTGGATTCTCGAAGTAGATATTGATTGTTCGATGGGGAAGGATGCGTGGTGCTTGATTAGTAGCTCCAGGGATTATACTTAGCCACTAATCCTTGTGCAACTTTGACATGCTAAATACACGCAAGTCATTGATCTGATCACAATCTACGATCAGGGAAAACCCAACTTTTGTTGCCACGCGCCACTCTTGTATGGACCCTGGCTCCTGCTGCGTAGATCATCGACTCATAATTACTTTGGGAGTTTGGGCTTCAGGCCTTCGGCAATTTTCAATGCACAGCTCTTACAATCCTCCGAAGTGCTGAATTCCCGAAGTGAGAGATCTGGTGACGTGAGACCTCTTGATTTAGATGGCCGAGATTTACTTCAGGAACTTTAGGACTTCATGGCTTCTGGTGCTATTGCTGCCAAGGTCAACGGTCCTTGTTGGTTTGAGATCAATGGTCCCCAATTATTTCAAGAGTTTGGGCTTTGTCTCTTTGAGACTTTTCAATGCATAACTCCCACAATCCTCTGAAGTAAATCTTTCAAAGTGTGAGATCCGTTGACACGTGTTCTTAGCCTTCAATGGTTCAGATTTACTTCTGGACTTTGGCTCCTCTGTCTAGTCGTTAATCCTTTCACAAATTTTAAATCCCGATCACCCGAGAGCCACTGATACGAACTACTCATGGGATCTCCACCGTTGAAAATCAAACCTGTTTGTTAGTGATTCAAGTCCGAAATAGGTCGTTTTGAGTGTTGTGCCTTGTGCCCATGGTTGCTTCCTATGTAAACAAGGACTTGGTCTTCTTGCGATCCTTTTACAACTATATGTGATAGCATTTGGCTCCACAGGGGATGGCATGCTCTCTGCGAGCTTCCAAGAACGCACAGTTCCACTGCCTTAGCTTTTGGGTTATGGAGTCGAGCTGCTGCAGTGCCTTATCTTTTGGGTTATGGAGTCGAGCTCAAATATATCTTGCCGAGGACAACATGCTGATATCTATACTATCTACTTGAAAATAAATCAAACACACATGCTCCTGAAGGAGCTTACTTATGTACAAACCTACACTAACTGATTTTTACAAAGTGCTAGGTGAAAGCGAACTTCCACCAGATCCATTCAAGTAACCTCCTAACTGAAAAATTATTTACTCTGTCACTGATCCACAAAGGATAATGAAACTGTGACAACAAATCGATTACATTTTTCAGATTACCTCCCAATGAAAAAGGTAAGGTACATCCTAGAGGCTTCAATACATTGAGGGAATGCAACTCCAGGTACTCCCTTACAGGGTCATATAATAGGTGATAAAACTTACTGGGTTGGTATCGGAAAGCCTGGTCTTCCTTATAGCTGCTCACATCTGATTGAATGTCTGTGGCAAGCACATGTGAGTGAAAGGCTGATGCAGGTTGTTGGTTCACATCTCTTTTTCTTTCTCTGGTAACATCTGCTAGCTGATGGCAAGAAATCTCATGTATATCAATGAATATATTCTTCTTTTTAACATGTTGCTCATTTATAAGTTTTGGAGATGAGATAAGTTGCACACTTATCTCTTCCATTCCTCCTTCATTATCATGTAGGGTAACCATGCTACGAGGTTCCAAAGAAGCCATGAAAAAACTTCGTTCTTCATTATCTTCACTGGGATATTTGACAAAAATTGGTTGTTTTTGGTCAGTATTTGAAACAACTTTTTCATCATAAGCAGGGCTGCCAAAAACATTTGTTTCAAGGACATGAATATCCTCTAAATTTCCTTCATAAGAGCAACAAACAAAATCTGCCTTCAATTCTGAAAAGCTAGGACAAAACATAGAGGAATCTTTCCTAGCTTTTATTATTAGCTTATCATCTATCTTAGCTTCGTAGTCAGGAGAAATATCTACTGCATAACACACTTGCTCTTCGTCATCAAAATATTCAAAAGAGAGATGTTGATCTTGATGAACATTTAAAACAACAGATATATCTGATATGATGCCAGACATTTCTATGTTGTTTCTATCATAATGAATATCATTCAACACCTCATGATCTTCATGGTAAATGTTTTCTTCTACAATAAATGCTTCATAAAAAATATGGCTTTCATGACTAGAAGAATCTTTATGAAGAAAAGAAAACTCATCACAATAGTTTTCATAAAGATACTCGGCTGAAAAATAATCTTTAGAAAACGAATTGAAAGTTGCATGAAAACTTGTCAAAGATTTGATGCTTGTAATGGGAAGAGTTTGACACCAATCATGAGAAATCCCCTCTAATGAATACTTGAAAAGCTTAATTTGAACATATTCATGCATGATATGAAGTCGATGAATACAATCATGAAAATCTAGCAAATGTTTAGTCGGTACCTCCCACTCTTCTCCTCGAAATTTAGGAAGGCTACTTTCCCATTCATCTCTATTAGGTAGTGGACTAGGGAAACCAACTATTTTTGAAAAATCACAGAAGGAAAACCTCTGAGCTAAAATATTTTCCATTTCAAACCAGTGGAGTCGCCAATAGATTTCTGAACAATGGAGTCGCCATGGTGAAAGATAAGTAGTTAGAATAATATGTCCAACTTCAGTTCACCATCTAAAATTGGATCTATCATTGTCATTCTCCCAAGGAAGATATCTTCACTTCCGTCCCCAGAAATGATGCCATTAATGTTAACACTGAGAGTCACCCTCATACTGCGAGAGGGTAAGCCCAATACCCATCAGAATTTTTGGTGGATGTTGGTTTTATGAATTGAGGTCAAATGGGAAAAACTCAGTACAAGAATGATTTTAACACAGAAACTGGACAAGCAATTCACAGGGAAGTGAGGGCCTCATTAACTATAGTCAATGATTTGAGTTTAAGTGTGAGAAAAAGGAAGATTTAGTGAGAGAGGTGAACAAGACTGCTATGGGCATCCGACTTTCAAGCAACTTGGTGAAGAAAAACTCAGGCTCAAGAGCACTCTTGAACTCAAGTTTCAGACATTGAAATATGTCACAACAACATAATAATCAAACCTACATTATCATGCAACTACCACAACTCGATCGGATCCTCCATGTCCGAGCCTTCCGGCATAAGGGGAAATAAGGTAACAAGGAAACTGACTAAAACTGGTCACAACACTACTGTAATCAAACCTACATTACAATAGAACCACAACCCTCGACTAGATCCTCCATGCCCGAGCATTTTATCACAGTTTGAGCAAAGAGATGAAAGAAGATGACTTCTATTAATGTGAAAGTCTCAAGTTTGATACATAACCAGAAAACAATTCTAGCATCAAAATATTACAAAATAGGGAGCTCTGCTCAACCAGTTGATGACCTTTACAAAATATTGAACTGATGAATTTATACTCAAATCAATCCACGACTACCAGGAGTGTGATATGGCCATGCATTCAAAGCCTTTCATCTGCACCTTCTTCTGTCAGACTATGCGTGTATCTTCCTGTTAGATGCAAACTCAACTCAGCATGTTCATGCAGGAAAAACCATCCATAGGAGTACCTCGGGCTGACATTTCTATCTCCACGGCTAGGTCCTCCATGCCTTCTATTTATGGAGTGAGTTGAGGTTTCAACCACCACTCCTTTTTCATTAACTGATTTTTCTCAGTATCGCAATGAGGCTTAATGTCTAAGGGGAGGCCATGTGCTGCTCTTGGATTGGATGTCTTATAAGCATGTGATTGTGGGGTTGTTGAAAGCGGTTTGAACTCACACTGCTTTTGAGCCCTCAATTCACCATCTTCCGCCACATAGCTCTTTCTCTATAACATGGTTTCAATTGCGGGTCTGCTCAAGAATTTTATCGTTCAAGCATGTTGTGTCCCCGCTATGAAACATGGTCGTTGATCTAGTTGCGATCTGCGATATGGGCTCTCCTGCTGAATTTAGCGCCACCGCTAAATTTTATCTGCCCGCCAACCTTAGGGTCCTTCTAACCATGCTTAGATATGGCGCTAATTTTGGCGTTGAACAAGAACACTTCCTAGAGGATGATCTATCATGGAAACCTTACGTCACTATGCTGACGTGTCGTGGATAGAGGGGTGACATGTGTCACTCGAAAATAGGCTGAAGACACATTTGAAAATACTTGAAATGAGTGCCATGTGTCAGCGCTAGACGGATGCCACGTGTCATGACTGATAAGGGCGCAACATGTCTGCACTGATGGTTGCCATGTACTTTGGACTTCGGAGCTAGAGAGGGGTCTACATGTAGAGTTGGCATAAATATGGGCCAGGAGTGACGTGGCGACCTGAAATGAATGTTTAAGTTCTGAAGTGAACAACGACTGTCGATCTGAGGAGAACACGTGGCGCTTGGTCTTTAACTCCGGGAGAAAGCACTCTTGATGAAGTCGGGGTTGGAGATGTTGAAACTCCCGAAGCCTAGATTCCCGAAGTAAATAATGACCGTTCGATCTTAAAGGACGCATGGCACTTGATCTGCAACTCCGAGAGAAAACGCTCTGGATGAAACCAAGAGTCGAGATGTTGAAACTCCCAAATCCCAGATTCTCAAAGTAGATATTGACCGTTCGATGGGGAAGGACGTGTGGCACTTGATCTGCAGCTTTGGAAGAAGACGCTCTGGATGAAACCAAGAGTCGAGATGATGAAGCTTCCGAAGCCCGTATTCCTGAAGTAGATATTGACCATCCCATGGGGAAGGATGTGTGGCACTTGATCTACAACTCCAGGGCTTCTTCCTAGCCACTAATCCTCGCACAACTTTGGCATGTCGAATACACGTGAACCGTTGATCTGATCGTGATCTAAGATCAGGGAAAGCCCCACTTTTTTTTCCATGCGCCGCTCTTGGATGGACCTTGTCTCCTGCTGCGAAGATCAACGACTCATAATTACTTCAAGAATTCGGGCTTTGGGCCTTCGAGAATTTTTAATGTATAGCTCTTACAATCATCCAAAGTGTCGAATTCTCAAAGTGAGAGATCTGGTGACGTGCAACCTCTTGATTTAGATGGTCAGGATTTACTTCGGGACCTTTAGGACTTCAGGGCTTCTGGTGATACTGCTTCCAAGATAAACGATCCTTGTTGGTTTGATATCAACAATCCACAATTATTTCGGGAGTTAGGGCTTCGGCTCTTTGAGACTTTTCAATGCATAACTCCCACAATACTCCGAAGTAAATCTTTCGAACTGTGATATCTGCCGACGCTTGTTCTCAGCCTTTAATGGATCAAATTTACTTCGGGACTTCGACTCCTCTGTCTAGTCATTAATCCTTGTGCTACTTTGAAATCCCGATCACCCAAGAGTCGTTGAACCGAACTACTCATGGGATCTCCACCGTTGAAAATCAAACCTATTTGTTAGTGATTCAAGTCCAGAAAAGGCCTCTTTGATTGTTGAGCCTTGTGCCCATGGCTGCTTCCTGTGTAAACAAGGACTTGGTCATCCTGCGACCCTTTTACAGCTATATGTGATAAAAAATGATATGATGAATGATGCAATCGAAGTTGAAGTGAATCTAATGGCCTCATGAAAGATCAAATCTAACTCTGACAGGGACATGAACAAGGTTCAAGATAAGGCACAACCTTCAACCTCACAGACATCAGAAGAGAGATTTGAAATGATGATGAAGACCATGGAGAAACTGATGGAGAGGATGTCTTTAGACAGTAAACCTAACACCATAGAACAGGCTAATGTTCCACCTAGGAATCAAAGAAGACCAACAATCCCACAAATCAGACAAAGAGATCAGAGGAATCAGGGGGATCAACAAATAAGACCTCCTTTTCAAAATGATTATGTAAAATAGAATTATGATGAAAATTTTGAAGACAATATGCATTGTTGTGATGCTAACAAAACAGAGGTGTTCTTGACTAAAGAAGAACATGACTAGTTCATGGATGGAAATGAAATCTTCATGCATGAGAATGAGGAAAGGTTGGCAATGGGAAAAGAAGATTACCAAACAGGGATGCAAAATGCCATCATGCAATTCCAGAAATAGTATAATCTTTGAAACAAAAAGGTTCCTGCAAATCCTCCAAAGGGAAATCTTACCAAATAAGCTCAAAATATCATACCTTCTTCAAGCTAGCCTAAAAAGGACTCTGTTGCAAAAGATTCCATGGACAAAGGAAAGAAAAAAGAAGAACCTCAGAAAAAGGTGCTTGAAGCAAGAAAGGAGACAATCATCAAAGATGTAGAGAAAAACTCATCTTATTTTAATTTTGAAAGTGAAATGGCCAAAATCAAAATCTATGTACCATTCAACGAGTTGATAAAGAACAATGAATATAGAAATCAGATCATCAAGATGCTCAAGTTGGAACAAATTTTTGACACTTTGAACATACAAGATGATCATCCTACCATTTTGTTTGGCCCATGTGTAGAGGAAAGTAATGATGTTGATGAGGTCCCCCATTTCTATGTCAGTCTGCAGATCCATGATATGAATCTGCATAATGCTATGTTGGATTCAGGTGCATCCCATAACTTGATTACCAAGGTGGTCATGGACCAATTAGGCTTGGACATCACAAGGCCTTACAAAGATCTTTTCTCCTTTGATTCAAGGAAGGTGAAGTGCCTGGGCCTAATCAAATATCTGGTGGTGTCTTTGTCTCAAATTCTAGCAAAGAATACGGTCATGGATATAGTGGTTGTTGATATCCCTCCCAAGTTTGGCATGTTGTTATCTAGGTCATGGGCTGCAAAGTTGAAAGGAACTCTACATATGGATATGTCATACGCCACCATCCCTATCTTTGGTCAAGATAGGAGATTATACAGGGAGGTTTTGCTCAAATACATGGTCAATAACAAGGCCCAGCCAAATAACCATCCCATCTACTCTGTGGAGACTGAGATGGGTTCCTCCATTTTCTTCAATGATTTGTGTTTTGAAGAGAAAGGGCCAGAGATTGATATGGCTGCCAAAGACAAATCTGATCAACAGATTGAGAAAATTTCAGAACTGCGGGATAGGGTAGAGAATGAGATTTGGAACATGAACTTCGATGGAGCTATCAGCAGAGAGGGGACAGGGGATTGTGTGCGGATTAACCCCCTCATATTGGCTACAAAATTGTGTTCTTATAAACTTGCTTTTGATTGCACAAATAACATGGTTGAATATGAGGCATTGGTGTTGGGATTGAAGGCATTGAAATAAATGGGTGCTAGAAGGATAGTTGTTCATGGATATTCTGAGTTGATCATAAATAAGGTGAAGGGAATATATCAAGCAAAGCATCCTAGGTTAAGAGCATATAGGAATATAGTTCTTGACCTTCTTGAATAATTTTCATAATATAGTCTCTCAGGGATTCCAAGGGGACATAATCAGATTGTTGATTCTCTAGCTACTTTAGCCTCAGTTTTCAAAATTCCAATCTTTCCTAATAGGGGATATGAAATTGAGATCAATAATAGACCAACAGTGCATGGTAATATTAAGTACTGGCAGGTTTTTGAAGATGATAAACAAATAGAAAGTTTCCTCAAAATGGAGGATGGATTTGAGAATTTGATTATTGATGAGGAATATTGTGGTGAATAAGAAGACACAACAATGTTCACAAATGATGGTTATTTCAAAAACTAGGTTGTTGGTAGAGATATAGTGCAGCTAAAAAGTAACATCATTCCCAAAGGCTTGGTCCCACTGGAAAAACTCTTTGATAATAATGATGTGGACAGAAGTCCTAAAATAACTGTAAATGATGGAGATGTTGAAGATTGCAACATTGGGACTCT
>JZKD02S2119749.1:0-21499 GCA_000966675.3 Picea glauca
CCACCATTGCCAACGTTCTTGATCTAGATGGAGAACACCATACCGGAGTTTGGCCAAGTCATCTGTAATTCCATATAAAGAGAAATAATGTTCCATTTGGGTTACCCAACCAGTGGGGTCTGATCCATAAAATTTGTTCATGTCCACCCACGAAAGGCGTATGTCACATTGAAAGTGATGGGACTAATAGGTATGGGAATGGGAGGATGTTTCGCCTTCATTATTTGGAGGTGCTTCAGAGAAATGTTCATCTGTGGGGATCTTCAGTTTGGTGCAGAGTGATGCAAAGACAGATTCAAGCTGGGTGGTCAGTTCTTGTTTGACTTCCTCCATTGAGGACTGCATGGTTGTATTTATGGTAGCATTGATGGATGAATCGATGGAGGCAACAATAGCACTGAGTTGTTTCACTTTTTTTTGGGTTTCTAGGAAACCAGATTGCATGGTGTTGAAGCGAGCTTCCAGGTCTTGGCTACGGGTATGGGCCATGAGAATGGGTGAACTGAGAAGGGGTGGGTGGGGTAAAAAAATTTGTTGAAAAATGATAGGAATGAATGTGATAAGGGAAGAGAGATGAATCCAATAGAATAGGTCTCAAATAATGGTGAAAAAATTTCCAGACTTTTTTTTTTTTTTTCACCTGCAGAGTTATACTCCAGTCTAAAGAATACTGCAGTGATGAAATCCCTAAATGCTTAACCAGGAAGAGATGTGTATTTAATTGGCAACCCGAACATAGTTGTGCGACAATAGATCTGATATGTTTTTAATTTATTTATGTTTCTGTCCCCCAAGGGTTAGGTATTCAAGGGTTCTACAGACATGGGTTTGCCCTGTGCTATATCTCTCTGATATAAGTGCGGGGTCCAACAATAGTACTCGGCCCAATATCTCAAGGCACTAACTAAGGAGGATAGACCGTACCCTTATCCGTACTACTCGACTACCCAGGTACTAGAGAGTATCTTCTCAAGTGTTGTTCTCGGTGACACTATAGAAGTCTGGTGGCAGATAGGTTTATCTAAAGAGGGATTTAGGAAATCTAGGCCGATCCGTACACAGGTGTTGTCTGATGCGCTACCACTCGAAGGGGTACCAATAGGGGTTACAAGGGTGGCCAACAAATGTGCGCTTAAGAACCACTTGTATTTCCTACGTGTATGAATCCCTCAACCGCAGGTTTATGCACGTAACGATAGATCTCTGTGGTTTAAAGACGTCAAAATATGTCTCTACCCTAGAAAAAATTCCCACAATTTCTACCAAGGAAAGTGCTCTGATACCACTTGCAAGATACTAGATATAATAACTATGCATAATAGAAATAAAATGCTATAAATAGCATAATAACAATAACATATCCAGCATAATCTCCATAATAACATAGAAATGATATAAGAACAATGACAGAAATAACACTTTGATTCAAAAAGCAATGTTCACAAGCCTCTTTGAGGGGGCAACCTCCAATCGAGTAGCTCTCTGTTACAATAATCTCCAAGCTAGGGTTTTCACACCCTCGACCCTCATTTATACTAAATATGTCTATCAAGAGAAGCATCTAGAGGAAGATCCTTCTAGAAGCAGAAGCTTCTATTGAGTATTCTTACATCTTCCTTATTCTATTTTATTGAAAGGCCTTATTAATATTGACCTTTATTACATCCGAATATATTAATCTACCTATGTGCGAGTTAGGACCCTAACAATGGATATGGAAAGGTTATGAACCACACAGGTACCAAAAGCTTCCTACTTTTAAATAAAACTTGGATTGCAAACTTTTTGCTAACACTAATGAACACCACATAATTATATTCTTGGTGTAGTGTTTAGGTCGAAAAGGAAGGCATCCAATTAATTGGGAAGAAAATAGGAAGTGTGTGGAGAATGTGTCAAGACATTGGCCATAATTCCAACTTATGGATGGTGAGATACATGACTGAGATAAAGAGAATTATGTAATTCAATGCAAGGTGCATTGAATAAATATGCATTGATAATTGCACTCATGCATAGTAAGTGATAGAATTGTATACTAAATGCAATTATTGAATGTGTTTTGTAAGTACATGCATATATATTATTGCATGGAAATAATGGTTACTGATAGTTGAAATGTTGTTAACTCATGAAGTCGAGGACATTTCAGGAGTTGTTAGACATTGCAAAGGAAAGTTGAAAGTCAAGTAGTCACATGAATACTGGCTACAGAAAATTTCTTTTTCAGAAAAAGAAGTAATGAACTTACAGATATTAATTATGAACATGCATATGCATATAATGATGAGTCAATCTATTTTGTTAAAATTGTTTGGTAATTGTGATTGAGTTGCTAAGTGTAGACAATTCTAAGATCACTTCATAAGGTTTTGTACATATTGCAATGAGAATATGATGTATAGGAAATGCTGACAATTTGTTGGTTGAATGCAAGATAGAAGCATTGCAAGAAAAACAATATTCAACAGGGTGCTTGCTAAAAACCACAAGGAAGACTACCTTCCTACTATTGCAACAACCATGAAAAATTATGAAATAGAATTTCATAATTTGGAAAAGTTGAAATTCCTTATGAATTCAGTTTGAATTTTTCAATGAATTGTTATGATGTTCTCTCATAATAATTGCATGTGTGTGATGCAAAAGAGACAATATTGGTTAAAGTGGGAATGTTGGAAGAAGAACTATTGTTAGAGATACTGAAGCCCTTTAATGGAGAACGTTAGTAAGAGGCTCTAGTAGTGGGTCGACACTCTCCTTGCATGTGAAATACTTGGAAATATGGATTGTTGATGGATTGTGTAGTAGTGAAAGGATACCTAAGCCTGGAAGAGTGAGTTCAACAAGGAATAGAAAACTTAGAAATGCTTATGGCATGGTAGCTTCCATAAGGAGGGTGTGTCAAATGGTACAATGAGCTGAATAATTCTTGAAACAACAATATAGAGTAGAGAAAATGAATTCCAATTGTAGTATGAACACCAGAATTGGTGCTTAAAGTAGAGCACCAGGTGGATAATAGGCTTCCAGTAGCTAAAGCTTGGAACCTTTTTGAAGAATTTTTTAATTATATATGTATAAACAAGTTGCACTAAGGACAGTGAAAAAATAAGGGGAGGGGATTGTAATATTCCAAGGGCAAGACTCGATTGTAATCATAAATTGTAGCATGTTTTGCAGGATGGTGATCCAAGTGTTATAAGCTAGGAGGCTTATGTGCTTATTAGGCCAGATGACCTAGATAATAAAGGCCATGATCCTATCTCGTACATGTAAATATTCATAATATTAATATAAACAACATCATTGTGTGTAGAATAACCACAAAGAAAGAGTATGGGGGACTAAGCTCCACTAGGTTGGGCAAGCGAGGAGGCTAAGAGATTGAGGAAAAAGGGCTAATCCTAAGAGCTTAAACCCAAGAGAATAATATACAATTATTATTCTAAAGGGTTGTAAAGAGGATATTAATTTATCCTAAGTTCCTTTGGGAAGGGGAACGAGTTCCAAGTGAAGAGGAATGTGATCATGGACAACCAAGTGTCATCCAAGATGCATGCATATTTAGGGGCAGATTCTCACCATTCTCTCCATTCGAACCAAGCTATCCATCCCTTACAGTGAATCAATGATGCACTGAGAAAGTATGCAGTGAGATAGTCCACCATTGTCAAATTATAAGACACTTGAACCTCTGCTACAAGCCCAAATGATTACCCTTGCAGAACCTATAATAGAAAGGTTTCTTGTGTATTGTTCTGTCATTACCATCATCCATGTCTAGTTTACGTTGTTTTCATCTCCATTCCTGTCTGTTGAGAAGTGAGAGTGAAGAGACAGGTTTTCAAGCCCGTGGATAGAAGAAGTAGGTTGCCAGGCCTATGAACAACTTTCTCTAAGTGAGAGAGTGTGTTGAGGAAGAGAGTTCTCCTATGTGAGTTCTCCTCTGAACAACTCTCTCTAGGTGAGAGAGCGTATTGAGGAAGAGAGTTCTCCTATGTCATTTCCCCTGTTAATAACTCTCTCCTGGTGAGAGAGTGTGCTAAGGAAGAGATTTCTTGATGCATACCCCCAGACCCACAGGTTGGGATCCACACATGATCTTTTCTTTTCTAGCCCCTAAGAGCTCGATTGGCTCTTCTATTTCCCTTTCAAGAAATCAACACCCATAAAAAACCTTGAGGGAACCCCTCTTTTATTTCGGGATACCGGATTTCGTGATTTCACAAATCCCATGGTTGAGTGCCTTATCTCTTAGACCTCCGAAACCCAAAATACTAACACTTGGCCTTTCTTGATGTCAATTTTGGCTTTTTGGCTTTCATGAATTTGGGAGTTGTGATGACGTGCAACTCTACTCTCGACCCTTAGAGTCCCGAACTTCTGATCTCCGATTTACCGAAATGAAAATGTTCTAGTCCTCCCTTCCTCTTCACGATTTCAAGATTTCAACCACCGAAAAGCGCTTCCACTATGTCCTCGGGGTCCTCTAACCTCTGAACCCCGAAATGCCAAAATTTTATCTTCTGAAATCCTTTCAGACTTTCGCGTACTAGGAGTTCGATATGCTAAGGATCGAATACTATGCCACCTCCTTCTTCCGGTCTTCGAAGTCTCAGAATGAAGAAATGGTACTTCTCCTCACTGCTTTCACAAACCTCGACAGGAAGTCTCTTGTCCTTCCACGTGTCGCCTTCTCCTTATTTCGGGTTTCTAGGTATCAGGAGTTTGAAACTCTCGACCCCAACCTTATGTCACTACGATCCCCAGTTTCTTGAACTCCGAAACACTTATACTCTTTCCCCTCTCTTTCCACACATGAATACTTCTATTCATGTTTTGGGGGTTTGATCAGCCAAGGATTTGGGTTACACTTCGGACTTTCGAACCCTGAAATGCCAAAATTATCTGATGTCCCAATAATTCAAGATCAGTGGCCCCTTATCCGCCTTGCAANCTGCAGTGATGAAATCCCTAAATGCTTAACCAGGAAGAGATGTGTATTTAATTGGCAACCCGAACATAGTTGTGCGACAATAGATCTGATATGTTTTTAATTTATTTATGTTTCTTTCCCCCAAGGGTTAGGTATTCAAGGGTTCTACAGACATGGGTTTGCCCTGTGCTATATCTCTCTGATATAAGTGTGGGGTCCAACAATAGTACTCGGCCCAATATCTCAAGGCACTAACTAAGGAGGATAGACCGTACCCTTAGCCGTACTACCCAACTACCCAGGTACTAGAGAGTATCTTCTCGAGTGTTTTTCTCGGTGACACTATAGAAGTCTGGTGGAAGATAGGTTTATCTAAAGAGGGATTTAGGAAATCTAGGCCGATCCGTACACAGGTGTTGTCTGATGCACTACCACTCGAAGGGGTACCAACAGGGGTTACAAGGGTGGCCAACAAATGTGCGCTTAAGAACCACTTGTATTTTCTACGTGTATGAATCCCTCAACCGCAGGTTTATGCACGTAACGATAGATCTCTGTGGTTTAAAGACGTCAGAATACGTCTCTACCCTAGAAAACAATTCCCACAATTTCTACCAAGGAAAGTGCTCTGATACCACTTGCAAGATACTAGATATAATAACTATGCATAATAGAAATAAAATGCTAGAAATAGCAGAATAAAAATAACATATCCATCATAATCTCCACAATAACACATAAATGATATAAGAACAACGACAGAAATAACACTTTGATTCAGAAAGCAATGTTCACAAGCCTCTTCCAGGGGGCAACCTCCAATCGAGTAGCTCTCTGTTACAATAATCTCCAAGCTAGGGTTTTCACACCCTCGACCCTCATTTATACTAAATATGTCTATCAAGAGAAGCATCTAGAGGAAGATCCTTCTAGAAGCAGAAGCTTCTATTGAGTATTCTTACATCTTCCTTATTCTATTTTATTGAAAGGCCTTATTAATATTGACCTTTATTACATCCGAATATATTAATCTACCTATGTGCGAGTTAGGACCCTAACAATGGATATGGAAAGGTTATGAACCACACAGGTACCAAAAGCTTCCTACTTTTAAATAAAACTTGGATTGCAAACTTTTTGCTAACACTAATGAACACCACATAATTATATTCTTGGTGTAGTGTTTAGGTCGAAAAGGAAGGCATCCAATTAATTGGGAAGAAAATAGGAAGTGTGTGGAGAATGTGTCAAGACATTGGCCATAATTCCAACTTATGGATGGTGAGATACATGACTGAGATAAAGAGAATTATGTAATTCAATGCAAGGTGCATTGAATAAATATGCATTGATAATTGCACTCATGCATAGTAAGTGATAGAATTGTATACTAAATGCAATTATTGAATGTGTTTTGTAAGTACATGCATATATATTATTGCATGGAAATAATGGTTACTGATAGTTGAAATGTTGTTAACTCATGAAGTCGAGGACATTTCAGGAGTTGTTAGACATTGCAAAGGAAAGTTGAAAGTCAAGTAGTCACATGAATACTGGCTACAGAAAATTTCTTTTTCAGAAAAAGAAGTAATGAACTTACAGATATTAATTATGAACATGCATATGCATATAATGATGAGTCAATCTATTTTGTTAAAATTGTTTGGTAATTGTGATTGAGTTGCTAAGTGTAGACAATTCTAAGATCACTTCATAAGGTTTTGTACATATTGCAATGAGAATATGATGTATAGGAAATGCTGACAATTTGTTGGTTGAATGCAAGATAGAAGCATTGCAAGAAAAACAATATTCAACAGGGTGCTTGCTAAAAACCACAAGGAAGACTACCTTCCTACTATTGCAACAACCATGAAAAATTATGAAATAGAATTTCATAATTTGGAAAAGTTGAAATTCCTTATGAATTCAGTTTGAATTTTTCAATGAATTGTTATGATGTTCTCTCATAATAATTGCATGTGTGTGATGCAAAAGAGACAATATTGGTTAAAGTGGGAATGTTGGAAGAAGAACTATTGTTAGAGATACTGAAGCCCTTTAATGGAGAACGTTAGTAAGAGGCTCTAGTAGTGGGTCGACACTCTCCTTGCATGTGAAATACTTGGAAATATGGATTGTTGATGGATTGTGTAGTAGTGAAAGGATACCTAAGCCTGGAAGAGTGAGTTCAACAAGGAATAGAAAACTTAGAAATGCTTATGGCATGGTAGCTTCCATAAGGAGGGTGTGTCAAATGGTACAATGAGCTGAATAATTCTTGAAACAACAATATAGAGTAGAGAAAATGAATTCCAATTGTAGTATGAACACCAGAATTGGTGCTTAAAGTAGAGCACCAGGTGGATAATAGGCTTCCAGTAGCTAAAGCTTGGAACCTTTTTGAAGAATTTTTTAATTATATATGTATAAACAAGTTGCACTAAGGACAGTGAAAAAATAAGGGGAGGGGATTGTAATATTCCAAGGGCAAGACTCGATTGTAATCATAAATTGTAGCATGTTTTGCAGGATGGTGATCCAAGTGTTATAAGCTAGGAGGCTTATGTGCTTATTAGGCCAGATGACCTAGATAATAAAGGCCATGATCCTATCTCGTACATGTAAATATTCATAATATTAATATAAACAACATCATTGTGTGTAGAATAACCACAAAGAAAGAGTATGGGGGACTAAGCTCCACTAGGTTGGGCAAGCGAGGAGGCTAAGAGATTGAGGAAAAAGGGCTAATCCTAAGAGCTTAAACCCAAGAGAATAATATACAATTATTATTCTAAAGGGTTGTAAAGAGGATATTAATTTATCCTAAGTTCCTTTGGGAAGGGGAACGAGTTCCAAGTGAAGAGGAATGTGATCATGGACAACCAAGTGTCATCCAAGATGCATGCATATTTAGGGGCAGATTCTCACCATTCTCTCCATTCGAACCAAGCTATCCATCCCTTACAGTGAATCAATGATGCACTGAGAAAGTATGCAGTGAGATAGTCCACCATTGTCAAATTATAAGACACTTGAACCTCTGCTACAAGCCCAAATGATTACCCTTGCAGAACCTATAATAGAAAGGTTTCTTGTGTATTGTTCTGTCATTACCATCATCCATGTCTAGTTTACGTTGTTTTCATCTCCATTCCTGTCTGTTGAGAAGTGAGAGTGAAGAGACAGGTTTTCAAGCCCGTGGATAGAAGAAGTAGGTTGCCAGGCCTATGAACAACTTTCTCTAAGTGAGAGAGTGTGTTGAGGAAGAGAGTTCTCCTATGTGAGTTCTCCTCTGAACAACTCTCTCTAGGTGAGAGAGCGTATTGAGGAAGAGAGTTCTCCTATGTCATTTCCCCTGTTAATAACTCTCTCCTGGTGAGAGAGTGTGCTAAGGAAGAGATTTCTTGATGCATACCCCCAGACCCACAGGTTGGGATCCACACATGATCTTTTCTTTTCTAGCCCCTAAGAGCTCGATTGGCTCTTCTATTTCCCTTTCAAGAAATCAACACCCATAAAAAACCTTGAGGGAACCCCTCTTTTATTTCGGGATACCGGATTTCGTGATTTCACAAATCCCATGGTTGAGTGCCTTATCTCTTAGACCTCCGAAACCCAAAATACTAACACTTGGCCTTTCTTGATGTCAATTTTGGCTTTTTGGCTTTCATGAATTTGGGAGTTGTGATGACGTGCAACTCTACTCTCGACCCTTAGAGTCCCGAACTTCTGATCTCCGATTTACCGAAATGAAAATGTTCTAGTCCTCCCTTCCTCTTCACGATTTCAAGATTTCAACCACCGAAAAGCGCTTCCACTATGTCCTCGGGGTCCTCTAACCTCTGAACCCCGAAATGCCAAAATTTTATCTTCTGAAATCCTTTCAGACTTTCGCGTACTAGGAGTTCGATATGCTAAGGATCGAATACTATGCCACCTCCTTCTTCCGGTCTTCGAAGTCTCAGAATGAAGAAATGGTACTTCTCCTCACTGCTTTCACAAACCTCGACAGGAAGTCTCTTGTCCTTCCACGTGTCGCCTTCTCCTTATTTCGGGTTTCTAGGTATCAGGAGTTTGAAACTCTCGACCCCAACCTTATGTCACTACGATCCCCAGTTTCTTGAACTCCGAAACACTTATACTCTTTCCCCTCTCTTTCCACACATGAATACTTCTATTCATGTTTTGGGGGTTTGATCAGCCAAGGATTTGGGTTACACTTCGGACTTTCGAACCCTGAAATGCCAAAATTATCTGATGTCCCAATAATTCAAGATCAGTGGCCCCTTATCCGCCTTGCAAATCCTATATATCCTATGGTTCTCTCTATTTTGGGAGTTCTCCTTGGAGAACCTTGACCATCCAAATTCCTTCTTCAAGAACCTCTTCTCTGAGTCACCTCAACGATCTTCTTCACTTTGAATTGGCCTCTACACGATGACCAAAACTCCTCTCCTTCTCTCCAACACTTTGAAAGTGTTGACCCTCCCAAGCTTCCCTTCATAAACTCAAGTCTCCTAAAAGACTTTTGCACACACTCCTTGCAACACTTCTTCAAATATTCCTAAATATTTGAATCTCTTGACTCTGTGAAACTCTACAAAAGAAGTCCTTCAACCACTCAACCTTAGTCTATGTGTTCTAAGGTCTCGACTAGCCTGCACACACCTTGCATGGATTTTGTTCTTGTCTTGCACTTCAGTTGAAATGAGAACAATGGTATCCCTCTTGAGCTTCCAGAGATGAACTATGAACCCGTCAACACTCTCCTTGCGGATGCTTCACTGCACTCCTTGTAGGAACTCTGACTCAAGAAGAGAAACAATTGAAACTCATTTCCTTACTCTCTCAGAATTCAAACACTTAACATGAAATAATACATACATAGCATAAAATCAAATGCATAACATAAAGAGTAAAACAACCATAAGGATAGCATTCAACATGTATACACAGAAAACATCAGAACCCCATGAGTCTGAATCAAAGCTTCATATATTAATTTCAGAACTTCTATACATGGTTTCTTCTACACAACTCTCTGCTACAGTTCTTATATATGCTCTATGATATTCTTGATAATGTTAAAATGATACAAGATGAGGGTGTCTATAGTTGGTTTTCCCTCTAGCTCCTAAAACTGTCTAATCTATAATTTAAATCTACCTACTTTCATTAACTATGCATAAATGCTTCTACACCTTACAGATGAGAGTGAATCACTCAAGATATGTTTACAATATGGATGTATGACCTTATTAACTATTTCATTAGTGTATGTGCATCCAAACTTTCAAAAACATTTCAAACATTTTCAACATGTGCCAAAAATGTGATGGCATTTGTCCCATGCTCGCTTGCTACTGGCGATGCTCCTGCATCATACTCCCTCGCTTGAAAATTTTCATGGACTCATGTTCATGATCTCTTGCACTATTTGTCCATGCTTCTGGATTTTTTCTTCATTCTCCCAGCTGGCATCTTCAACTAGATGTTCCTTCTACTTGACTAAGTATTCAAAATACTCTTTTCTCCTATTCCTCTCGCTGACTCTCTTGTCAAGTATACTCTCCATATATGGATTTTTAGCTACAGGCATTTGTTTAGCCCACTGAACCTCTGTATGTCCACTGTCTTCTTCATCTTTGTAAGGGTACAAATCTGAGATGTTGAATATCGGTGAAATTCCAACCCCATCGGGTAATTCAATCTCGTATGCACTTGCCCCAAATTTCCTTATGATCTTACATGGTCTAATCTTTTTCATTTTCAGTTTGTTATATGTTCCCCTTGGGAACCTTTCCTTTATTAGGTGTGCAAGAATCAGATCACCAACTTTCAATTGAAGTTCTCTCCTATGTTGATCTACTCTACGCTTGTACTCTTGGCTCGAGTTCTGCAATCGCTCCTTCACTTGGATGTGAAGTTCTTTCATTGCCTCTACAAAATATTTTGCACTAGAACTTCTAGTTTCATTTTGTTCTAAATCTTTCAATTCAGAAACTCCCCTTGGTTGTATTCCATAAACAATATGAAATGGACTCTGCCCCGTGCTTCTATTGTGTGAATCATTGTAAGAAAATTCTTCCTGTGGCAGAATGTGATCCCACTGACTGTGGTGTTCAGTCACTAGGCTTCTCAGTAAATCTCCCAAGCTTCTGTTCACAACTTCTGTATTTTTGTTCGTCTGAGGATGATAAGTTGAGATAAAATACAAACTTGTCCCCAACTTCTTCCATAAATTCCTCCAGAAATGTCCCACAAACTTAGTGTCTCGAACTGCAACTATGCTCCTTGGTAAGCCATGAAATCTGACTACTTCTTTGAAAAATAGGTTTGCAATGTGAGTTGCATCACTGGTTTTCTGACATGGTATAAAATGTGCCATTTTCAAAAAAAATTCTACCACCACAAAGATTGAATCAAATCATCTTTGTGTCCTTGGCAGCCCTAATATAAAATCCATGTTCACTGCATCCCATGGCCTCTCTGGTATGGGTAATGACTGATATAACCCTGTGTTCTTTTTTCTTCCCTTTGAGTGATGGCGAATTCTGCATCTATTCACAAATTATTTGACATTGGTCCTCATCCCTAGCAAAAAATATGAGCTATTTAATTTCGAGAACATTTTATCATGACCGAAATGTCCGGCCAATCCTCCACTGTGTTTTTCTTTCAACAGATTCTCCCTCATGGAGCATTTTGGAATACACAGTTGATTGCCTCTAAATAGTAATCCATCCTGGATCATATATTCAATCCATTGACTTCTGTCCCTGAGAATTGGATTCTCATATGCCTCATACGCCTCTTTGAAATCTGAATCATTCTTATACATGTCCTTGAGGTTATCAAAACACAATGTTTTGACTCTGAACTCCTGCATCAACAAACATTTCCTACTCAAAGCATCAACAACTTTGTTAGCAGTTCCAGAAATATGTTTAATTACAAAAGTAAAATTTTGCATGTATTCAACCCATTTTGCATGCTTCTGTTTCAATTTATCCTACTGAGTTACAAATTGTAAGGCATGATTATCACTGTACAAAACAAACTCTTTAGGAACCAAATAGTGCCTCCACTTCTTCAGTTCTTGTATGACCGCATAATACTCTTTTTCATATGTGGAGTACTTAACCTTTGCCTCATTCAGTTTCTCACTGAAGTATGCGACTGGCCTGTCATGTTGTCTCAAGACCGCTCCTATTGCAAACCCACTAGCGTCACATTTGACCTGAAATGTCTTGTTGAAATCTGGCAACACCAAAATTGGTTGTTCAATAATATTCCTTTTCAACAAATTGAAACTTTTCTCTGCTTCTTCCGTCCAGTGAAAAAATTTATGTCTTTTCTTCACTGTGTCCATCATCGGTGCGCTAATTCCATTGAAATTTCTGATAAATTTCTTGTAGAAACTAGCCAATCCATGAAAGATTCGAACTTCAAAGATACTCTTCGATGATGGCCAATTCTTAATCACCTCCACTTTATCTGGATCCATTTTCAACTTATCTGCCAAAATAAGAAACACCAAATAAATGAGCTCTGTCTTCATGAATGATGATTTCTTCATATTTATCAACAACTTCTCTTGCTGCAATTTCTTCATCACTGTAGCCAAATGCTTCAAGTGCTCTATTTCTGTCCTACTGAAAATCAGTATATCGTCAAGATATACAATGGTTAACTTTCCTATAAACTCCTTCAAGACTTCATTCATCAGCCTCATGAAAGTACTCGACGCATTTGTTAAGCCAAATAGCATAACAAGCCATTCATACAACCCTTCATTTGTCTTGAATGTTGTCTTTCGTTCATCACCTTCTGTCATATGAATTTAATGATAACCACTTTTCAAATCAATTTTTGAAAAAAATTTGGCTCCACTCAAACAATCCATCAAATCATCCATCCTTGGCAATGGAAATCTATACCTGATGGTAATCTTGTTAATTTCCCTTGAGTCTGTACACATCCTCCATCCTCCATCTTTCCTTGGACTGAGCACTGTTGGAACAACACATGGACTCAAGCTTTCTCTAGCCAATCCTTTGTCCATTAAATCCTAGACCTGTCTCTTGACCTCTTCATTCTCCTGTGGTGTCAATCTATACGCTGCTTTGTTTGGTAAACTAGCTCTAGGTATAATATCGATGTGATGACTTATACTCCTGATAGGTGGAAACGAACGAGGTAGTTTGCCCACTACTATAACAGCAAATTCTTCCAGTAGCTTCTGGATTTCTTCTGGTAAATCATCCACCCTTGTACTGGTTAAAACAATCTGAGGTTTCCTCACCACAATGAATTATGTTTCTTCCTTCTTCTTAATCTCTTTAAGAACTTCCTTCCCACTCATGAGAGTTATAGTGTTGCTTACCTTTGTTTTCACTTCTTTATCCTTAATTGGCAACAACATGTGAGTTCTTCCATTCTTCTCCACGGTGTATGTGTTCTTTCTCCCATCATGAATCACATTCCTGTCATATTTCCATGGTCTGCCCAGCAATAGATGACAAACATCCATGGGAATGACATCACATAGTATTTCATCTTTATATCTTCCTATTTTAATTTCAACTAAACATTGTTTAGTGACATTTACCTGATTCCTTTTTTGTATCCATGAAACTCTGTACAGGATTGGATGTTCAATAGTCTCTAGCTCCAACTTTTCCACCATCTTTGTAGAAATGAGATTATCTGTGCTACCACTGTCTATGATGACCTTGCATACCCTGTCTTTGGTCTTGCAAGAAGTCCAAAAAAATCTGCTCCTTTGGACTGGATTTTCTACCTCCTTCTTTGGCGTTAAGAGAACTTTCCTCATCATCAGTGATCTTCCACCTTCAGCATCTTCTGCGTCAACATTCCATCCATGTGCTTTGGAAATGTGATTTTCACCTCCTTCTTTCTTTTTATCTTGAAATTCATAGGATTTGTGTCCATTCTTTCCACAGGTAAAACATTTTATTTCACCACCTCCGCCTCTTCCTCTTCCTCTGGTTCGAGGAAAAGTATTTATGTCTACATACTGTCCTCTCTGTGAGCTTCCACCTCTCTCAATTTGAGTTTGAGGTTTCTTCCACTCTTCCTTAGGTTTCTAATTTTTGTCTTGGGCAATTGTTTTGCCTTTGGTTTGACTTCTGCCTCACCCTCTTTGGCTTTGATTTCGACTCAGTTTTTCTTCAGCCTTCAGTGCCATCTGATAAGCATCTTCCACTGTTCGGATGGTCATCATGCTCATCTCATCCTGAATGTCGTATCTTAGACCATTCATATATCTGGAAACCTTTTCATCATCACTTTCACAATGACCTACCCTGATGTTTAGCTTATAGAATTCTTCCGTGTACTCTTTCACTGACATCGGCTTCTGTCTCAAATTCTGCATCCTCCGAAACAGAGTGATTTGGTAATGCTTGGGTATGAATTTTGATTTCATTTTCGCAACCATTCTATCCCAAATATTGATTTTTTGCTTGCCTTTGCAGCGTCTGTCATCCTATCGTTCATCCCACCATAATGTTGCATTCCCTTTAAGTCTTGTGACAACATGTTTAACCTTTTTGTCTTCCTCAACATCCTCATAGTAAAAGTATTTATCCAGAGCTCTAATCTAGTCTAGAAGCTCTTCAACATCCAAGTTTCCCTCATATATTGGAATGTCCATTTTTTCCCTAGCACCTATCCTTGCAAAAACCATGAATAGGCTTTCTTCTGTTGCAACCTCTTCTCCTCCATGTCTAGCTTCATTTTCACTTTCAGACTCACTAATATCTCCATCACCGGATGTGCGCCTTTGTGCTATTTCCATGGCATCAATCCTAGCATGCATTTCACGCATATCTCTTGCCCCTGGCGGATCACGTAATTTCCTACCCCTTCTTATTGGAATTTCCCTTTCCTCTGGTGGATCAGGTGTTTGCCTGTCTCTTCTTCTCGGCGGCATGGTTGTAAAATTCCTCTTTTCCTTGCTACAGAAAGAAAAGAAATTTTTATATTCTCTAATACCACAACTGATGCAGACCCCCAGACCCACAAGTTGGGATCCACACAGGATCTTTTCTTTTATGGCCCCTAAGAAATTGATTGGCTCTTCTATTTTCCTTTCGGGAAATCATCACCCACAAAAAACCTTGAGGAAACCCCTCTTTTATTTCGGGATACTAGATTTCACGATTTTGGGAATCTTGTGGTTGAGCACCTTATCTCTTCGACCTCCGAAACCCGAAATACTAACACTTGGCCTTTTCTGATGTCAATTTTGTCTTTTTGGCTTTTGCTAATTCGAGAGTTGCGATGACATGCAAGTCTGGTCTCGACCCTTGGTGTCTCGAATTAGTGACATGAAAATGTCACTAATTCAGTGAAATGAAAATGTTCCGATCCTCCCTTCCTCTTCACGATTTCAGGATTTCAACCACCGAAAAGTGCTTCCACTATGTCCTCAGGGTCCTCGAACCTCCAAACCCTGAAATGCTGAAATTTCATCTTCTGAAATCCTTTCGTACTTTCGCGTACCAGGAGTTCGATATGCTAAGGATTGAATACTCTGCCACCTCCGTCTTCTGGTCTCCGAAGTCCCGGAATGCTGAAATGGTACTTCTCCTCGCTGCTTTCACAAACCTCGACAGGAAGCTTCCTATCCTTCCACGTGTCGACTTCTCCTTATTTTGGGTTTCTGGGTATCGGGAGTTTGAAATTCTTGACCCCAACCTTATGTCGCTACGATCCCCGGTTTCCCAAACTCTAAAAAACTTATACTCTTTCCTTGCTCTTCCCACACACGAATACTTCTATTCGTGTTTCAGGGGTTTGATCAACCAAGGATTTGGCTTACACTTCGGACTTTCAAACCTCGAAATGACGAAATGATCTGACATCCCAATAATTCAATATCATCAGCCCCTTATCTACCTTGCAACTCCTATAGATCCTACGGTTATAGCTATTTGGGGATTTCTCCTTGGAGAACCTTGACCATCCAAATTCCTTCTTCAAGAAACTTTTCTCTGAGTCACCTCAGTGATCCTCTTCACTTTGACTTGGCCTCTGCACGATGACCAAAACTCCTCTCTTTCTCTCCAAAAATTTGAAAGTGATAACCCTCCTGAGCTTCCCTTCACAAACTCAAGTCTCCTAAAAGACTTTTGCATGCACTCCTTGCGGCTCTTCTTCAAATATTCCTAAATATTTGAATCTCTTGACTCTGTGCAACTCTGCAACAATAATCCTTCAACCTCTCAACCTTAGTCTATGTGTTTTAAGGTCTCGACCAACCTGCACACCCCTTGCATGGCTTCTATGCTTGTCTTTCACTTCAGTTTAAATGAGAACAACGGTATCCCTCCTGAGCTTCCAGAGATGAACTATGAACCCATCAACACACTCCTTGCGGACGCTTCACTGCACTCCTTGCGGGAACTCTAACTCAAGAAGAGAAACAATTGAAACTCATTTCCTTACTCTCTCAGACTTCAAACACTTAACATGAAATCATACATACATAGCATAAAAGAAAATGCATAATAGAAAGAGTAAAACAACCATAAGCATAGCATTCAACATGTATACACAGAAAACATCAGAACCCCATGAGTCTGAATCAAAGCTTCATATATTAATTTCAGAACTTCTATACATGGATTCTTCTACACATCTCTCCTCTATATCTCTTCTCTATGCTCTATGATATTCTTGATAATGTTACAATAATACAAGATGAGGGTGTCTATAGTCGGTTTTCCCTCTAGCTCATAAAACTGTCTAATCTAGAATTTAAATCTACCTACTTTCATTAACTATGCATAAATGCCTCTACACCTTATAGATGAGAGCAAATCACTCAATATCTATATACAATATGGAAGTATCCCCTTATTAACTATTTCATTAGTGTCTACACATCCAAACTTTCAAAAACATTTCAAACATTTTCAACATGTGCCAAAAATGTGATGGTGTTTGTCCCACGCTCGCTTGTTGTTGGCGATGCTCCTACATCAGTTCTCATGTGTGATTTCTCCTATGAGAAACTCTCTCTAGGTGAGAGAGTGTGTTGATGAAGAGAGTTATCCTGTGAGCATCTCTCTCCAAGTGAGAGAGTGTGTCGAGGAAGAGAGTTATCCCGTGTGAGTTCAGTAGCAGCTATAGAGCTCTGAGAATTCTTGAGCTGACCTGTTGTTGAATCCCAAGGAAAGGGAGGTGTATCAGTCGATGGACTGTGTGACAGTGAAGGTGTACACTCCTAAGGTGGGACAGGCATGTGGGGATTGAGAGTCTTTGAGTTGTGGGTGTAAGTGGATCCTTGGAGGAAGTCTTTCTTGTTGTGTTGTGAAACTTTTTGTTGTCCTTGCCAAGCCTAGGAATCCATTTCCCGATGGATTTTAGTCCTAGCTCAGGGATGACCCACTACTGAGAGTGATGAGTAGTGTTGTCTATGGATGGGAGGTTCGTGGAAGGTCGGCACGAAGTTGGTGTACTTCAATGAAAAGATAAGTACCCATTTCTCTGTTCATTTACATGTTGTGTATTTGTACATATTATATGGATGAGTATTTCCTATATATGTTATTATATTTATGGGTTTTTCCTGCAAATACTACATGTATGCTTTTATTGTTATTTCCACATTAATATGTGTATTAGAAGAATATGTTGTTTGCCTATGTTTATATGGATGTGTATGATGTTTCTGCAAGTATCTTTGTGTTGCATATCCTAGTATATTAAGGTTCAGGTTGTCACAGAATGGTATTAGAGTGCTATCTGGAGTACCATGGCCCGGCCTGGTTGGCAGAAGATGCTACAAATTGGTATTAGAGCAGAGAAGCAAAGATACAATCGTTAGGTAGCATTGCTCAGCTTGTTGGTGGTGGTTGGGGACGTTACAAACGCTTCTCGACTTCTCTTACCATTTGACTCCTTTGTTAGAGGTCATTTCCCAAAAAACACTTCACATTACTAATGGATTTTCTCTCATTAGTGTTCCTAGTTTTGTTTCAATGGCCTTAGAGAATTTACTAGACTTGCGATCATTTTCTAATAAAGAAAAAGTCTAGTTGATTTTAAATTAGGTACCTTATTTCTTTTATCGTTTTTGTTACTCAAAAGGGTAAATGGAAGTGAACTATATGGTGTTATCACTCTCACTCCAAGAATAATTCAAAAAAAAAAAATGAATGGAATGAAATCTTTAGTTTTGATGAAGCCTATCTACAAAAAGAAGCAAGAGGTCTCAAGAAAAGACACAAGCGTAACATTCAATGCAAGAAACATGAACTACTCTTTGAACACAAAAGGTGTTTGATATATGAGCCAAAGAAACTATAGGATACACAATTCTTTTCCCCCCTCCCGACCATGAAGGGGAAAATCTTTTTAAAACACAATTTACTTCGTTTTTAAATGCAAGCTCAAAAATTCTCCACCCACTAACTAGAATGCAACTACGTTTTGGTTTCCCAATGCTTCCAAACGCTATGAAAATTTTTAATGCAACTTCTTTTTTTTTCTTTCTTTCAAATGTGTTGAGAAGAACTAAATGAAAACACAAAGGATCGCACAAAAAAATAATGCAAACCAAAAATTGAAATCAAGTAGGTCTCAAGCATCAAAAGAACTCAAAAGAGAAGGAAAATGCATAAAACAAGAACCCAAGAAATAAAAGGTTCAATCACAAGAAACTCAATTTTTCAATTTAAAAAGTTTTCAAATGATTTGAAAAAGGTTGCAACAATGACTGTTGGAACACATATGAGAAAGACCTATGAGACTGTAAGAAAACAAAAAAAGAAGATCTGAGCTAGATTTGAAGGATGTCCCTTCAAAAAGATATTTTGTGGATGGTCGTACCTTTTCAGTTAAGACAAAGTGATAAGTTCCATTGTGTACTAGGGGAGATGGGCGACCATAAGAACTAGTCATAGTGCTTAGTGTGATTTTTGGTGGTCGCGTGTTGTAATGGGGCGAATGTGATCGTACAAGTATATCTATGAAATATCTAAAGAAAATCTATCATATCTAGTACTGAACACTTTCAAATAGAATCAGAAAATAAATATGGGCATAATGAAAACAAAAATCGAGGCTTAAAACATGCAAGGATGTTGAGAATATGAATTTAAAAGTTGAGGAAGAAAACTAAATAAACTTCCCCAATGGAGTCGCCAATCTATTCTAGGATAATTACACTTTGCAGGAGTTGTCTCCCTTAGTCTCTCCGAAGAACTAAGACAGAATAGAGATACAAACGGTGGACCTTCCTAGATCTAAATCATACTTGAAATGACATATAAGTGAATGGAATAAAAGGGCTTACCTGGTCACCTGACGGTTGTCCCTACATGCTCCTTCATTGTTTGTTTTCTCGAAGATGTCCTTCACTCTTTGTCAACGTGGATCTACACACATGAAGACACAAACAAACTCATTTGACAAGATCAAATGTATCATGTATAGATTTATAATAGATCTAATGATATAACATGAAAATCCTAATTCTCTCCAAAGATTATGATAATGATATAGAATCAATTAGAGGGGAAAATCATGTGCATCTTCTATTAATAAGGAAAAAATATTACAGTTTACATACAAATAGCTTGATGAAACTTCTCCCAATTTTCTTTCCCAAGCTCTGTAATCAATCTAAAATCATAAGTTTACTATGTATTTTCCTCCCCTTTTTCCATGAGAGGGCCTCAATAGATAGGAAGAAAGATATGAGATGGTGGATAACTCCTAGACACTCAAAATAACAAGCTTCTTGAGGTTGAATTACAAGAAATCCGAGCTTGATCCCATCTTGTTGTAACCATTCCTAAATTGAGAGTAATGGACCCGGTCATTCCCTTCATTCTTGCAAGGCTCCACTGGTCACCCTTTGCACAAGAACAAGGAGCGACCATCATTTTTGGTCACAGGTTTTAAAGAGATAATCTGCGACTAGACAGAAAGGTGGTATATGCTCAAGGGAAAAGTGACATAATTCAGTGTCTTAGACTGCTGACCTCTAGATGATGCCCATCAGGTAATCAAGTGGTAAATAATTGTATAACATGGTGGAGTAGAGAAGATCCACGTCATGGGATGGGTAATCCCATGAGTGAGAGAATGGATAGAGGAATGGATTAGAACTTTGAACTTTGAATCTTCCCTTTGTATTTTCCTCTAAATCGTTCCCTCCCTATTCTTTAGTTTATTTTTTCCCTCTCCTCTCCCCAACCCCCCTCCCTTGATGCCTTCACAATTACCTCATGATTATTCACATCATGTTTTTCTTTTCCCTTCATAGTGACCTTATGATTCCTGACATCCAGATATTTAAATTACACTCTTTTCAATGATCAATTGAAACTCCCTTAAAAAATGACATCATAATTATGTGCAAATACAACAATAATTTCAAAACATATATTTTTTTATTGAATATAATATCATAATTATATAATGATCCTAACATGACACGACATATTTAGGAAGAAGATGTTATTTTGATGCACCATGACACAAAAACAATACTTTGAATGCACTATAAACTATAGTAACTCATGAATGACATAATTATGATGTACATCAACATTCAAATGATGTAAACATAATGCAAGAAAAAATAATAAATGTTTTTAGTATCGCACTTATAATGAAAAATAATGCAAATGCGATGCAAAATCACATTGAAAAATCCCAATACACACCAACCAAAAAAAACTTGACCTGGAGAGAATGGGCTATAGTGATGCAAATTGGTGACATTACAATCCCTATTGTAGAAGTGACAAACTATATTTTAATGAACAAAGATAAATGAATATTTATCTTAACCAATTAATAAGCGTACATGCATAAATAGGGTTTAGTAGTTTTTATTACATAAATATCTAATTTTTGATAGATAAATGAATATTTGTTTTAACCAATTAATACGCGTACATGCATAAAGAAGGTTTAGTAGTTTTTATTACATAAATATCTAATCTTTGATATCTTCAATATTTTTTATTGATAACTTCAGTGACTAGGTAACATCAATCCCTTATTTCATTATTTCATCTGACCCATATCCATCAGTAAATATATTTTTCATTGATAACTTCAATGACTAGGTAACATCAATCCCTTATTTCATCTGACCCATATCCATGAGTAAATAATTACATTTTGAATGTTATCATTACATTTATTTTAAATGTTATGATTAATTTAAAAAACACTTATTACACACCTTCTTTGCCTAACAACAATTCAAGATATGCCAAGATATTTTTGAAATTTTAAGGAAAGTAGTCGAGGAAACAAACCAAGATATGCCAAGATATATTGCAGCTTTCTGAATGTCTAATATAGAGTATTATATTGTAGTTTTCTCAATATCTAATATGGAGTATTACAAAGAGACTATTTCATTGGTTCACTTATCGTCGACAATTATTGGAATGAATTTATTTATTGAAATCAAGTATTTGATGTGGCAACTATGTTAACAAAATATAACATATTATGGAATTGAACTTATTTATGGAAATAAAGTTGAAACCAAGG
>JZKD02S2119749.1:21509-46641 GCA_000966675.3 Picea glauca
TTCCTGGAATCTTATCTGTGGGCTAGATACCGATCCATGATATAATTAGCTAATGAATCTGAAACACTATTAAGTTCTCTCAGAATGTGTCTATATTCAATGTAATTGAACATTCGTTCAAGACGATGAACTTGCAAGTGTAGACGTAGCAGGATAGGACTACGGATAGCGTAGATGCGGTTGAGTTGATAAACCACAAGTTGGGAGTCTAAGTAAATGATGATACGAGAGATACCTAGGGAGGAGTCTTGGGTCAATAGTCCAATGACAGCGTGATATCCTGCCATATTGTTGGTTGCTGGTCCTAAACAGATGCCTCCTGAACTCACCACTTCGTCAAACTGATAAATAACCCATGCTTCCGAAGCAATGTTCCGGGTATGTCGGCTGGTGCCATCCGCAAACCCAAAAAAGATAGGAAAGGAAGACGTCATCTGCGCATGAAAACACAAGCACAGTCATGAGTGGCAACAGTAAAGACTCGAGCACGCAAGAGAAAAAGACACACCAAACTAAAATACAATAATGTATAAAGTACAGATGCTAGGTGATCTAGGCATAGTACTTTTTAAGGTAAAGCCCATTTCGGGGCTCTCCCAAGGGAATTCCATCATGATCTACTAGTTCAGAAGCACCTCTGTGTAAAACATGCTTCACGATGTAAGGACTGTGCCACATAGGTTCTAACTTTCCTGTTCCCAATTTATTGTGTGCTTGGTCGTAAACGAGGACTAAGTCTCCTTCTGCGAAGGCTCGAGGTTGGACGGATTTTTCATATTGACTCTTAATTCATTTCTGATGTGCCTCATTAACGAGAGCAACATCGCGGTGTGTTTCGTCCATCTTGGATAGATACAAGAATCGTTCTTCTTCTGCAGAAGTATGGGGCAGGAGTTCTACTTTCAATTTGAGTGATGGAATTTCACACTCGATTGGTAGGACGACTTCAATGCCATAGACCAACTGGAAAGGAGTGAATCTGGTTGAGGTTTTCACCGAAGTGCGATAGGCCCAGAGAGCGGAAAACAATTATAAATGCCACGTTGTTTTGTTTTCCCCTACCAGGCATTGGATCATGGTTTTTAGGAATTTGTTGATAGCTTCAACTTGCCCATTTGCTTGAGGGTAGTAGGGGGATGAGTTTTCATGGTGAAAACCCAATTTGACATGTAACTCGCTCATCATCTGGTTTTTGAAGTGTGCACCATGGTCAATGACGATGGCACGTGGTATACCAAAACAAGTAATGATATGGTTGAAGAGGAATAGAGCTACAGTACGGCCATCATTTAGGAAGGTAGGCATAGCCTCAGCCCATTTGGTGAAGTAGTCGACGACGACGATGATGTAACCGTGCCCCCCGGCTAAGGTAGGCTTACACTGCATGAAATCGATACCCCATTTGGAAAAGGGGCCGATGGCAATAATGGGGTGCAGCATAGTAGGGTGGGTGCATGCCTTCTTGTTGAATATTTGGCAGGGTGGGCATTTTTTGATGGCCTCGATGCAATCTTTGAAAATTGAGGGCCAAAAGTAGTCGGCACGTAAGATTTTTTGGGTTGTGGCCATCCCGGAAAGGTGACCGCCACAGGTGCCAAGGTGACAATCGTTCAAAACGCATTTAGCCTCTTCGTGAATCAGACATCGCCGAAGGATGGTGTCAATACCACGGTGGTACAAAGTGTTGCCGAGGATGAGATAACGACGAGAGTGGTGACGGATGCGTCGATGCGCTTCACGAGAGATGTTGGGCTGAAAATGTTGAGTTTGAAGGTAGAGGAGAATGTCTCTGTACCAAGGGTCAGAGGTGCTGATGAGGAAGAGAGATTCATCGAGGAGAGAATCTCTAAGTTCAATTTTTTCATCGACACAAGGGAGAGTACAGATAAGCTTGGCAAACACCAGGGATTTTTTTTCTTTCACCTTCATAAACTCGAGATCGAATTCTTGGAGAATAACGATCCATTTCGAATATTTTCCCCCAAGTACTTGATGCATCAAGACATGGTACATGGGGTTGGAGTTTGCGATTACCGTGGTGGTGTGTAATAATATGTAGTGGCGGAATCTTTGGACAACAATGATGGCTGCCATAGCCAGTTTCTCAACATGTGAATATTTGAGTTCGGGTCTAGATAAACTCTTGCTCAGATAATAAATCATGTGTTCTTCACCATTAGGGTCCTCTTGAACTAACACCATCGCAATGGTAGAAGTAGAGGCGGCCAAGTAAAGGATATAATCCTTTGTATATTTGGGAGGGTGTAACAAAGGAGCGTGGGTAAAAGCGTGCTTGAGAGCGTCGAATGACCGTTGGGCAGTGTCATCCCAGATGAAAGGGACGTTCTTTTGCAGTAGCCGCATAAATCCTTTAGTGATCTCGGCATAATTGCAGATGAAACGACAGAGAAAGTTTGCTTTGCCTTGCAAACTTTGGAGTTGGGTTAAGTTGGTGGGTGGGGGTAAGGCTAGGATGGCTTTGATATTTAAGGGATCCACCCTAATCCCATCTTTGGAGACGATGAAACCGAGGAGTCGGCCAGATTCAATAGCAAAGATGAATTTATGTGGGTTCATACGAATACGATAGAAACGACATCGAAGAAAAATTGCCTGCAAGTGGCCAATGTGGTCAGGTCGGTTGGATGAATGGGCGGGTAAATCATTGAGCTAAGGTTCCGCGATATGCTTGATGTCGTGGAAAGCATACGACATGGCTCACTGGAAAGTAGCACCAACATTTTTAAGGCCAAACGGTAGCTTTCGGTAGGTGAAAGTTCCCCAAGGGCAGATGAAGGCTGTCATATGTTGATCAATAGGTAGGATTTCAATCTGGTTATATCCAAAAAAGCCGTCCATGAAAGAGAAGATTACGCTTCCTGCGCAATTATCGATGATTTGATCGATGAAAGGTGTATGGTAGTTTTCCTTGGGACAAGCTTTGTTGAGATCTCGATAATCTACGCAAAAACGGATGGTCCCTTATTTCTTAGCAACCAGAACAAGGTTGGAGACCCATTATGTCACAGGGACGGGATAGATGAAGCCAGATTTTAGAAGTTTTTCAACTTCTTCCTTTATAGCTGCCATTTTCTTGGGGTGAACCAGGTGGAGTTTCTGTAGAACCGGTTTTGCGTCAGGGTAAGTCTTGATTTCATGTATGACTATTGAATGGTCAATCCCTAGCATTTCCTCGTAGCTCCATGCGAAGACATCGCGGAATTCCTTGAACAAAGTGGTGTAAGAAACCTCTTCATCAGGCATGCAATTAGCACCAAGATTAATGTTTTCCACGACACCTTCTTTGACTGAAATGTCAATTTTGATTGTATTAGAGGTGTTACCCATGTTCCCCTCAGAGAAAGTATCTTGTGTGAGGATAGGGGATTGTGGAGCATCGGTAACATCGGGGGGGAAGACATATCGTATGTCTTGTACTTTTTCCAAAGGCGGAAGAAAAGAGGATCGATGATGGTTATCATCCCAGGGTAAATCGTCAATGCTGAGCATTTCCATAATAGATTTGTCCGAAGGAAAAATGTGGGAGATGTAATCGATGACAGATGATAGGGAATCCAATCACGAGGGAACCGAGTAAGCATCGGGTGCCAATGAATGTGAATTGTTGGGAGAGGGAGAGGTATATTGGATAGCTATGTATGCGGCCTCGGCTGGGCTGAGTGGCATGGTGTCACTGAGCACATCGAATTCCAAAGGACTAGGTACAATCCAAGGGTCAGATGATTCCAAGGATTGATAAGGCATATTCGAGATCATGTTGACTGCAGCAATGTGGTGTGCAGTAAGTGGAAGTGGTGTAGGGAAAGTACCCATAAGGATAGAATCTTTCAATAAGCCAACACCAACGCTTTCATACATAACTGGGTGGTCTCCCAAAAAAGGAATGTTGTTGGTGGCAGGGATGCGAGCGTCAGGTGTACAGAATTCAAGTTGATCGACTGTGATAGTTTTACCTTAATGGGGGAATTATACACGTTGAAACACCGACGAGGCGACGACAGTCATGGCGTAGAACCAACTTCTTCCAAGTAAGAGGTTGTAATCGAGGGGAGCATCAACCACCTCGACATCAACAGTAACAGTTTTTCCGCCCAATTGAACGACGAGGGATTGCAGTAATCCATGAGGATGGAAACATCGTCCATCGAAAGCACGTAACATCGTAGGGGATTTGTTAAGGGTAGGTTATTTTAAACCTTTCCAACAGGCTAGAGACATGACACAGGTAGAGGCTCCCTCATCCAGGATAGTTCGGTGGATTTGTTGATTGTGAACAACAACATCGATTTGGAAAGCTAGCTGGTGGGAGAGTCACGGTTGATGATCATCCAGATTAAACATGATGTAGTTTGATGACTCAGGATCGAAAGAGCCAATAGAAGCTAAGAGCATCCTATGTTGGTTAGGACAGTGTTGTAGAACTTCTAATGCGGACATGGCACATGGGGCTTGGGCCAAATCTTCAACAATATTGTAATTTTGGGCAGCTCGTGAATTAGGATTGAAAGTGGATTTCTGGATGGTTCTCTTAGGAGGGCATAAGATGGAGTCAAAAGAAGGTTTCTCAATCTGAAGTGGCCCGAATGGAGGGCTAACAGATGGAGGATTGACAGCAGGTGGTAAAGGATCTGGCGAAGAACCATTAGCAGTCTTCGACTTGTCGGGTTTAACTGTCGTGTCATATGTCGTAGAACGAGTGGTTAAATTAACCCCGTTAAACATGTAAATGTGGGCGCTTGTCGAGGTCTCATCAGGGGGTTGGTTGGAACTGCCCCCCCGGCGTGGGGGTTTGTGCAACCAAAGATTGTTGTTGCGGAAAAGGATGAGTAAGCACAACGGGTTGTGAATTTCCCTTGAAAAGTTTAGCCACTTCATCGCGGTGTGGACAATCTCGAGTGTAGTGATCGTCACCACAAATGAGACATGGGAATTTCGGTTTTCGCTGTGGTTGTTTTCCGGCAGCAGGGGTTTGCGGTTGGGTTTTGGGTTGTTCATTGTTATTGTTCTTCTTTGGTTTGTTTCTCACTTTCTTCTTGCCCCCAAATTGTTGTGAAGGGGTTGATTGGACCGCATTCACATCAGAGACATAAGTTTGGGTGGGGGTAGAAGAGGGTGCAGTCGAACTGGGAGCAGTCGTCGAACTAGGCCGCTGAGTCATTCCAGTGGACTGGGTGGTAGATTGGGTTTTGACAGAGCCAATAACTCCATCCGCATGCGAAGCAGTCGATGGTTTGGATGGATCGTTAGTGGCACAGGTAGCATTCAGTATCAACTCATACAGAGTACCGGATTGTGAATAGAATAGGTCTAAGTACTGAGCTCGGGAAATGGCTTCTTCCTTGGTGACCACACCGCCCATGGCAACATCATGAGCGATTTGGGGTAATAATGATTTCGTGAACCATTCCGCTAATAATTGGTCGAGGATGACCGCTTTGATTAGCCTTCGTCGTCGTCTCCATTCATGGATATGATCGAAGATGTGTATGGAAGTTGTCTGATGAAGGGAGGTTAATAGTTCAGTACCCATCTCGTATCGAATGGGCAGTTGGAAGTGTGTGAGGAAGGACATGGAAAGAGAGTTGAAATCGTGGAAAGATGCGCGTGGTAATTCAATATACTATTTTGCTGCGGAACCCCTAAGTGTTCGTTGGAAAAGACGCAAATGAATAGAGTCGTCCATGAGGGAGTTGGATGAACACCACAAATGGAAAGTCATCACGTGGTTGTTCGGGTCTTCTCCGGATTTTCCGTCAAGTTTTGGGATATCAGAAGGAAGTTTTGCTAGAATAGCTGGCCAAACCGGAGAATGATAAATGGGATCATTCGTTAACCGAGACAAGTCTGGAAGATCCAAGGTAGCCAGAAAAGGTAGTTGTCAGTTAACCTATGGGTAATGTTGGTGTGGCAGAGGGACACTAGTGGGGCCCATTACCGGGTTATGTGGATAATTATAACTAGTGGGCCCTCTCATATGAGGTTGGTTTTGACCAAGGTACGCAGGATTTGAGGTGTTTTGAGAAGCATGTGTGAGCGGAGAATGACCGGATGGGTTTTGAGGGTTATGGGTTGGGTTGGGCATTTGTCCATAAGGAGGTTGTTGCAGAGCCTGAGAGTTTTTTCCTGCCGAAAATTGTGGGTTTCAGGAAAAAGGAACATTCCATGGATTAGGTGTGGTAGGCACATTTTGTCCTATGGAGGCATGCAGATTTCTTTGAAAAGGGACGCTCCACGGATTGGGTGCGACAGACACATTTTGTCCGTGTGGTTGATGGTGGACTCCGACTTGAGGTTGCCCCCCAGCATGAGGGTGCCCCCCGAATGGAATTTGTCCTTAGGTGGGAGGATGCCCCCCAACATTAGGGTTCCCTCCGAATGGAATTTGTCCTCTGGAGGGAGGATTCCCCCCAATTTGAGGTAGAGTTCCCGGGATCTGAAAGCTAGATTCCAATGACTGACAAATGTTGTCGATCAGGTTGGGATCACCAAGGCCAGTCCCTCCAGGTTGTTGGATAGGTATGGAACTTCCCGGTACAATTTGAGTAGTGGTTTGGGCAGTGGTGGTAGCATACACGTTCAGTGCCCTAAATCCAAAACGAAGATTAGGTCTTGGTGTTACAGGTGTGCCAATCGGGGCTTGATTAATGACCGCATTACCAGCAGGGATAGTCAGAATGTGCGGGGCCATTGTCGAATGGGCCATTTGGAGGGGAATAGTAGGTCGTGGGCCAACGGACGGTATGTTCGGACCAATGGTTGGTGTGGCTGTAAAAGTGGTAGTACCGGTGAAGTGATTTGGGGGTACAGTGTAGGAAAAAGATGCATCGGCACCTTCTCCCATTCCATAAAGATCTCACACCAAGCGTGGTGGACTCCGAACAACGTCCGCAGTCCAAAAGGGGTCATTAGCTAAAGGGTTCTGAGGAGACCCAGCCGGAATATCCGGATTGACAACAAATTCTCCGACAAAGTTTAAGTGGAGGATCTGTCATTCGTATCCCTCCGGAATGCGGTATGCTTCTGGAGATTCGGAGACAATTCAAAAATTCTCCAAAGGGATGGGAACTTCTTCCTGGGAAATTGTAGTGTTTTGAACCTCGCTCTGTTGAGGAGATTCCTCCATAGAATGAGGGGGTAAAGGGGTGTTTCCTTCCATATTTTCTGGAGGAAGTCCCTGTAGCCTCCGCGAGCGGTGTGGAGGGTCGATGTTGGCAGAAAAGAGTCGACGAAAGAAATCTATGGCCAACTAGCGAAAAGAAACAACACATGCTAAAAAATCTAAGAATCACAACCAAGCAAACAGGACCTTCTTTTGATGACCGAACTAGTTGGTGATGAAATCCAACGTCGCATGATCAAGTCTAGAAGGGGTGGGGGTAGGGTGGAACAATTACAATGGCGACCTGCTTAACAGACTTACGCCTTGGTGCAAGCTTCCACGCAGTAATTGTGGATTTACCCTCCAAGGAGTCCGAGTGAGTTTGACCAATGTCTGTTCTAGGTACAGTGAGACTTCCCGTCACCGTCACCTTGTGTAAGACCCTAAATATTATGGCTACTAAGGTTACCAATTCGCAGTCAGCCCCTAGGCGGGAACAGTCGACAGTCCGATCGGAATGTACAGGCAGGGTATCAAGCCCGAAATCAACTAAAAGGCTTCCACGCAGTAATTGTGGATTTACCTCAAAGTGACCCCCATAATACGATCCAACCACCACAATTAGTTAAACCACGAAGGGTTAGTCCCCGTAGCTTACCCGAACGTGACCTCGTGCGTAACCCCTGTGTGAGAGGGGGATCCCAGGCAAACTTATACGATAACTGGATTTGACTCTCCCTAACTCAGGATGCTACTGCTTGTTTTGGAAAATTTGGAGATTTATGCTCACAGCCTAATCCAAAGTACTACACCTATTCTACTGTTGGTGGAGGATCCTAGCAAAGAAAAAATTCTAGATAATTTTTTATTAGCGTTGGTTTTTATGGTTGTTCTTTACGCAAAAGGGGTGTATGGAAGTGAAACAAATGGGATTATGACTCGGACCCAAAGAATGCATCGAACATGATAAGTAGTCATTTCCTTTCGAATAACATCTATCTAATGGAGAGAGAGAGTTCTTTTCACTAACAGGCACAACTACGGAGTGTCCCCAAATGATTCTTTTTCTCAATCAAATCCTGATGTAATGTAAAAAAAAATTAAGATGCCTTCTAATATGATCAATCAATCATGGAGATGCTTTTTCCTTGTTCATATATGAGTTAAGGATCAATTCAACACAATGCTTGTCTTGCTAATTGTCTTTGTATGAATGAAAATCAAACTAGCACAAGCCAAAGTCATACAAACAATGCACCCTCTCATTGCAATCAAAACAAAAAAATGAAAACGAAACAATCAAAGAGAAAACAAAAATTCACACCCAGAAAGAAAAAGTTGAAGAACAATGACCTTGACTCAAATCAAGATAAAGAGGTCTGTAGGCCTTTGATGACCTTCACCAAGGTTTTTTACTCAGCTGATGAGGAGAGAAGAACAATGCATGGGTTTCGAATCTCACTCAACAAGGAAAAACTCAATGAAAATGGTGAAGAAGGCTACAAGATCCAACTAATGAGATGTTTCTTCTTCAAAAAGGATAGATGTCAAGGTTGAAAGAGAAGAAAAATTGACTCACTAGATCACTCAACAAAAGAGACACAGAGGCAGACCCTGAAAAATGCAGTTCTGGAGGGTCATTGGGCCAAAAAAAGGCCGGCGTTCTGTTGCCAAGGGAAAGGAGCGCTATAGCGCTTTGTGCAAAGCTATTAGGAGTGCTACCAGCGTCCGAAAGTCCAAAAATTGTTAGAAAATTCCAAAAATTGGGATTCAAACTTGACAAGTATGCTGAGTGTGATAAGGTAAGGATCCAATCAGCTCATGAAACCAATCAAAAGATGAGTGAACCAGGTCTGAAACAATCAAGGGATAGAACTAGGTCAATGAGGATAAATCAAAACAAGAGGTTTCGATTCGAGGCTATCTCCCCAACGGAGTCACCAGTTTCTATTGTAGGAAAATCTCCCTGCGGACAGGTAGATCACCTCTACAGCTTGACCTTAACCCTAGATAGAAAAGTGCTTATCATGGACACTAACTTCCTTTCAAATCTATCTAAACTAACACATGATAAGGAAGGATGACAGAGGTATATTTTATCGACGTTTGTCCCTGCACTCTCCGAGTTGCGCTTCGATCCTTTTCTCCTCACTGGATTCTGTGGACAAAGAAAGATACAACTGCTTCCTACTCTATTGATATTAGCTTGAAAACAGATCTATCAACTAGTGATAAGTTCATGTGGAATTAGACACAAACTAGAAAGAAATAGGCCAAGCGTGTCATATTGATGAGAAAATGACAACAATACTTACAATCGTAGATGCAAATGCGACAGCTTCGTCAAGTCCCCTTCGTCTAACCTTTGCTCGAAAGATCCACGATCTGGTTGACAACAGCTTCACTGATCACTTCTCCTTTGGCTGACTGTGTGTTTCCTATGAGATCATAGGTTTCATGCTAGCAATTCTTCCCCCTTTCCACCATCATCGAGCTTATTTATATAGGTTGGGAGGATCTTAACCTCTTGAGTTATGTTTAGAACAAGTTGGGATCTTCCTCCTTAGATCAGGGATTTCTTTATGAAACCAAGAATTCGAGTACAACTGCCTCCTAATCTCAAAATATCCTTTCCTTATTCTCCTCACTGGGCTAACAACTGACCCAGATTAGGGAGCGCTCCTTCAATAGGGGCATCAGAGCGCTAGAACGCTCCTTGAGAGGCTTAAGGGGAGCGCCAATGCTTCAAAAGTGGGCAGCGCTCCTACAGAGGGGTAAGGAAGCGTTATAATGCTCCCTGAGGCCTTATGGGGGAGCGCCAGTGCTCCTAAGGCTGTTTCAGGGGAGCGTTCACCCTCAAAACTCTTGATTGGAAGCCCTTTTCAGGTGTTAAGAGTTGTTTGACTCTAGTGAACCAGTTCTCCTTCTTCAAACCAAGTACATAATATTTTTTAAGTGCCTCCTTAGTGTCTTCATCATGGAAGTATGATTCAACAACATTTGCGACACTTGTAACCAACTTGCGACACTTGCGAAAGTTGTAAGGAAGTTGTGACACTTATGACAATTGAGAGGAATATGTGACACTTATCCAGTTGAGTGATTTTGATGTGTAACAAATAGTTTCTTCCTTCTCTAAGGGGGCTGGTGATAAGATATATAATTGAGTAATATTAGGGTGCCAAGTTTGTTGAAATTCAGAACTAAAAATATGTGACAATGCTGCAAAAGACCTTGGGTATTCAATGCAATTTGTATCAGCCAAAAATAAACTTAAGACTTGTTCATGCGATTTTTCTTGTATTCCTCTTACTTGTTCAAGGTTTAATATGGGTTTGATGCAATCTTCCTCTCCATAAGGGTTTTCTAACCAAACAGGTATTTCCTATGCCGGTTGGGTATTAGGGAAGAGAACAAGTTTTTGGCTATGTGTGCCATTGGATATAGTCATCTCACCAGACCGACAGCTGATAAAGGCATCTGTTGTGGCCAGCCAAGGGAGGCCAAGAACCACAGGGTGTCCTGGTTTGGAGGATGATTTAGAATAGATGACTAAAAAGTCTATTGGATATTCCCAAGAAGCTAGAGTGACTGTGACATCATCTAGACTTTCTGCAGGGCTGATGACTGACTTATTTTCCAGCTCTATCATGGTTTGGGTTGGTTTTAACTGGTTGATTCAGAGTTTTTGCATAGTGTCAAAAGGCATTACATTAATTGATGCACCCAAATCAATGAGTGTTTTTGGTAGAGAAATACCATTAATTTCAACAGTGACTATTGGGTTTCCAGGGTCATTATATTTGTATGGCATTTCAGAAATAAAGTTAGATAATTGTCCCATCACCTGAAAAAGGGAAGGTTCCTTCTTCTTCCTTCCTAGTTTCTTAATGCAAAGATCCCTTATGAATTTGGCATGTATAGGGATATCCTTAATGGCTTGCAGCAGAGGTATTTTTATATATACATTTCGTAATTCATCTTCTATATCTTTGTGCAAGGGTGGGTCAAGTTTCTTTACTAATAGTCTTTCAAGGTAGCGTGGGAGATTAACTTGTTGGGGTACTCGTATAGACAGAGAAGTGATTGGAATAGGAGGGGATGTCTCTTCTTCTGCAGGGGTGGTTTGAGTGTTTTCTTCCTAAGAATGATTATCATTTTCTTCTTGAATTATTACTGCAGGATCTGATTGGTTTACAACTTTCCTCGATTGTAGTTGAATTTCATAGGTGGGAAAGGTTTGAACTTCTATATTTTGTACCAGGTGGGTGGTTCGATTATTGGGGTTAGGGATTGGTTGGGCAGGGATTGTTGTAGGTTTCAGAGGGTTGTGGGAAGCTTGGTTTTGCTATTGATTGGAATTTATAGGTGGTTGTTGCTACTAGTTAGGGTTCAAGGGGGTTGTAATTTGTTGTTGTATAGGAGGTGGGAGTAAATATTGCATTTGTGGTTGGTTGAATCCAGGTAATAATTGGGAAATGTTTGTAGGGTATTTTGGATATGTAGGGTAAGAGGGATTTCCATACATAGGTCCCCTCTAACGTTGTTTCCAAAGTTGAGTTTGTTGAGGTGTCCATTGTAAATAGGTCACTGGGGAAGGACCGCATTGTTGTTGTTGATATTGTGCACTAGGGTCATAATATGTATTGGGGATTTGGGCTCTCCAAGGTATTTTGGAAGGGTATGGTTCTTCTTGTGAGACTCCTCCTCCCCTATACATGGATTGTAACTCAAGCAAAGTTGGACACTCATATGTGGGGTGTTCTAGTGTACACAGACCACAGATTTCTATGACATTTAATGGGCATTCTTTCTCACTATGCTTCTTTCGGCATCTATGACGGAATATTTCTAAAGAAGCCTCTTCTTCTTGTTTCTTTTTCAGTTTTAGAGTATCTAACTGGTTATTGATTTTGCTCAAGATGTATGTTTTAAAGTTCTCCAATAAGTTTCCTAACTCAGTTCTGGTGACAATCCCTGAGCTTTGTTTTGTATTTCTACTAAAAGGATCTCTTGGTCCTTTGCATGTTTTAGCTTGTTCTCTTGAGTATCTCCTACAGTAATCTGTGATTTCTAAAAAAGGATTTTGGTGTACATCTCCTGAACTCAACAAGTTTAAAACTTCTATGCAGTCATCTCTAAGACCTTTCAAGAAAACAGTTCTTACTACAACTGGGTCTGTGGTGAATGGTTTTGACTTCTGATAGTTGTATAAGAATATTTCTAGGTAGTCTTTAGGGCTTTCATCTTTTGTTTGCTGCATTTTAAAAATGTTGTTTTTAGCATTATCCTTACAATAGTCTTGGTATTTCCATAAAAATGTGTCTTTCATCTGATCCCAAGAGAGGATTATATTTTCTCCTAATCTCATGAACCATCTTAAGGCCGAATCTTTTATTGTAGCAGGAAAGAGCTTAAGTTTTTGGGCATCGTCTGAGTAGTTATAACTTTTACATAATATGTCAAACTCGAATAAAAATAAATATGGATCTTCAGTTGACATACCTCTGAAAGTGGGTAACAATGATAGTGGGATATTATTCATGCTGATGTTTCTGGGTATATCTGAGATTGGAAACCCAAAAGTCTCAGTCTTTGTGGCTGCATTTCCTTCTTCTTCTGCCATTCTACTGATGGATGGTTCAGAAACTGGATTTTCTGTGTCTCCTGAATGTTCAGCAGACTCACGTTATGCCTTCCCAAGTGTCGATTCTTCCATTTTAGTTTCTCCTTCTGGAGCCTCGCTGTCTCCCCTTGAATTTTCTCTTGGTGGAATTTTTCTTGCACCAATGTTAGTTGGATTAGTGGGGGGGGGGTGTTTTTGAATCTTTAGAGATTACAAATCTACCCTTATTATCTCTATATCTATGCATAAAATGGAAATTTGATTCTCAACTGAATTGAAATCCTAATTCTATCTAGAAGGTAATAAGGAAAACTGGATTCGGAGAACCCCACTCTAGTGGTCACGTGGCTCTTCACTCGCATCTTAAATTTTTTATCCTCCTCCCTCAAGCAACCTTTAAAAATTTATGCAAACAATCTAAACTAAAAATCACTTCCTACCATTTGCAACTCTCCGGCAACAGTGCCAAAATGTTGTGTTGCTTATATGTTCAGTATAACGCACTCATTAATTATTAATTCGAGATTCATAATCAATAGAGTTACAAGACACCAATAAGAAAGGTAATTCTAATGTCATGAGTATAGAGCTATTCTAAATTATGTATCCTGAAAACAAAACAAAATAGCAAACTGAAATGCACTTGGTTTTCTTTCACAGAGAGGCTATCTACTCCATTATGGCACATGCAAGTATGATATGGAGTTGGTTTGATAGATCAACTCTGCTATCTAAACCAGAAAACTAACTATGCAATCCACACTTCTGAAAGGGAAATCACACATCAATCATCAAGACATAACATGGGTAGTTCAACAATCAATATACTGAGTATGTTATGGTTCACAATGTGCTATTGTGAACTTCACTAGTTCTCCTTCAGATATGTCTGACTGTTGTTGCCAACATTCATGTCTATGAAGCAAAATCAAATTCATAAAAGAAGAACAGATGCAAAAGCAGAGAAAGTAAAGATATCTAAGAAATCATATAATGGAAATCCTATTCTAAGTTGCACTGCTATCATCTGAGAGAATTAAAGCTTCAACTAATTTAACATTTATACTATTAAAAAAAATGATAATAATAATCTACGAAGATGCTAACCTTTGTTGGGCAGTGGGCCCTTTCTTCTTCAATAGGTCAGTGACTGGAGTCTACAGTAAGATTGCTTTCAACCCACACATTAATCTCATTCAAATTTCAAACATAGAATGAAACTTATGCTAACAAATCAACTTACATTTAATCATAGACAATCAAGAGATGGAGATAAATGACATCTTTCTATTAATCTTCACTCAAAATATGTTCTGCAATATAACACACTGCTTCACATGCTATAATATTCTAACTCTCTCCACACTTCCACCATCCTTGCCACGGCTATTTAACAGTCTTAGTCATGAAACACAAGGAGGTGAAATGATTTGCAAATCAGTCAATTGTTAATTTTAATTATTTGGTTACATCCTTTAGCTTCATCCTCATGACACAAAGTGCATGAGGATGAGGCAATCAACAAACTATTCTAACATAGCCTTGCTAAAGAAAATAAACATCCAACAATTGTCTTGGGCGTGATTTGGACTAAACTTGGTACATTCGGCTCTCTATATTGGTACCATATCACGACAGGTAGATGGTACCGGATCACGAAAGTGCGCAAATGGTGGTATCATATCACAACAATGCACAAATGGTTGTATCAAATTATGACATTCCATGGCCATTGGTACGGGATTGCAACAGGTGAGATTCAATACCAGATGTGCTTGGTACTGGATTCAGATAGTGGCAGTCTTGGTGTGCAAGTATCAGATAGCTGATCTGGTACAAGAAGGCTGGATTTATCTAGAGGTCAAATATTATACATGGAAAATTGAATCATTAGTACATGAAATGTTTAATTTCCTAGCTCAATAAACCAAAAAATGCATGAATTAATCACACTTTACCTTATGACCTTATCAATGGCTAATGGTAGCGTTCTTGTCATTCACCCAAGCTTAGGTAAGCCAAAAAGGTATAGATAGGGAGTATAATAGGGTAGTGGGGATGTTAATTTCGGGTCTCAAAACCATGTATAATAATGATCAAAGATGAAGAGGTCCTATTAAATAATAGAGAGAGAGAAATCAACATTGACTGGTAAATCTATTTAAGGAACTTATGGAAGATCCAACAAAAATGCGAAGGAAACGATGTATTAAATGGTAATTTAAGGTTAATGGGAATCAATATTAAGGGATAAAGGAATATTTAGATACCATCACAATCCCAAGTGAAACCTTGATCACTATGGGATAGTTGGAAAACTTACCACAAGTTTACTGGGATTGTTCAAGGGTTATGAGCCCATCGATTTTTAAAAAGAGAATACAAAAGGGAGATCAACGACCAAGGCATTCTTACAAGTCGACTACCAGGCCCAATTCCAAGGAGGTAGCCAAAGAACATCCAACACCCATGAGGGAGCCATGGATTAGAGAGCACACTACGCACCACTAGAGGAGGGAGTTCACGAAGTAAGGTACTACGCAGTCGTAGCGAAAAAATTTAAACTTTTAAGTGCACCCAACTTTGAATGGTGGCCAGAAGAGGTGTCATAATCGAACTAGGAATGATTTAGGAACTCAAGGTAATCATTTCTGGAGACTAGGAACGATTTAGGATTTCTCCACAAAATTATTTTACCTTCCCACCAGGAAATTGACCGTTACATGATGAGGATGACTATAGGATTTGTTGGGTATATGAAAGTTTGGAAGTATTTGGTTGAAAACAAGGTATCCTATAGTTCAACAAAGTGAGGATAGTCTTGATAGCCCTCACACAATCCATTTTGACATATATGTGAAAGCACCATGTTGTGTATGAGTCTCAACCGCGTAGTGTCATTGTTACTCTAGGGGATCATCTCTACAGGATACCAGAGGTAGTTTCAAATATTGTTTTGACACAAAAGTGAAACAAAGTTGTCTCTCATATGAATAAGTTTATCTTTTTCATCATTCAGGAAGGAAGTGAACAAAAGGACACTATGACGACTACAGCCTTGGTTCAAGCCCCTTCTATCCAGCAAAAGCAGGTCAAAAAAATTGAAGAAAAGCCAAAATATTATATATGCACACAGTCATCTCATACAGGAAAACTAGTTAAAAAGGTCCAACCCCTCCAACAATAGGTTCATGACTTCCTTACACAATCCAAGAAACACAACATCTCCAACAAGGCAAGCGGCTCACAAGGTTTTGATTCAACAAACGCTTTACCATCTCCCCCGAGAACTCAACGCGATGGAGAACATTACTTCCTAAGGAGGGAGGATTGATCTAGATGGACATAGGTGTCCACCCACCTATTCCAACTAGCTCACATGCATCTTTCATCATTGGTAGTTATTTCCTATATTTTCGAGTCTTAAACTTCTGGGGCCATTTTGAGGCCCTAAATAAAAATTTTAGGGATTGCCACATTCAAATAGTAGGATAAGTTAGATTTTGATGGAATAATGTGTATTCCTCGAATGTACCTTTCCAACAGTCTATTGTGCACCTAAAAAGAGATTGTATGCAAAATTTATGACCCTAGGAAGTTGTTTTACCAACTTACCCCTTCGGGGCCCACATGACTTTTTGCGCTTCAGCTCCACATTGGGGATGCAAACCTTTTGGATTTTCATCTTCTGGGGGCTAGGTTTTTGGATGTTTAAGGTTTTTCCATTTATTTTTAAAAGGACTTTTGAGCCTCATTGTAATCATCTTCTTGTGAATGAGTGTAGCCATCACATCTCTTCTCAAAGATAAACTACCACCATTCTAGCGAGTCTTTCACTCTGTAATTTTATAGTTCTATACATTTCACTCATTAATAGAAATTGTGTATTATTGTATATTTGTGCCTCTTTTTATATATATCTGATACATCTTTGTTACATTATTGGATCTCTTGCAATATCTCAGTATATTTATTTATTATATATTCTCTCTCATTTCATGCTCAGAATAATATGGATCACAATCATGGATAACCACCACAAATTCCATCTCATGAATCCTCTCATGACCCATGGTAGCTATTTCATATCAAGATAATATTCATGGATAACCACCACCACAACTAGCATCTATCTCTAGCAACCATTTATCTCATAGAATGTCTTCCTTCTCAGCAACAACCTTCTGGATTTTTCTTTATGCATATTTCAATTGTTGGATTTATTCTTCTTCTCATAGCTTCAATGTTTTCCCATTAACAAATTCACTTGGACATATAGTCCTTTATATTCTGCAATACTCTTTTCTTATTAAATTTTGGTTCTAAATCTACTACTGCTCCATCATCTCCAATTTAACTATTAGTTCCTACACCTCCTTGACTTTCTCATCTTTACAAACAAATCCTTGGGAGTTGTTTTGTAGCCCTCATCCAAACTACCCTTCACGATCCTTTTCTCCAACACTACATCCCACCATTCAATAAACACAAGTTGAAACAACATTATCCCAGGTCTTCTTTCTATCGTGGTTACATAGGAAAACTATGATGAAACCAATCCTCGGGATTGTAACTAATCTTTAGGAGTGTAACCAATCTCAGACCCTTGCAACTCCTTCATCCTAGAGATGAATCTAACTTGATACCTTTGCATATTATTTCATCCCATAGCTATAGCTAACTTGATACATTTGCATATTCTTCCATCCCATATTTTGAACTTACTTTGATACCATTTCATATTACTCCATCCCAAATATGAAACTTGCTCTGATATTCTTCCATCCCATAGCTAAACCTTGCTTTGATACTACTTGATGTAGTGGGAATGAAACCCTTTCTTGTCATAGTAGATATGTAGTTGAACGTTCATTAAGTTGTGCATAATTGGGACCACAACTTTCCTAATTCTTATTCATCAATGTTACACCTCCCTTATTTGTCAACAAGATCATGCCACAATCCCTAGGGTTGTGCATCTAGTCTCACATACATATGTTTGTTTACCTATAGTACAAGAAAATGGAAACTACAAAACATCAGTATATACTAACCTGTCCACCCCACATTATCTTGTTTCTACTCAAGCATCACATTCATCCTAATTGTTGAAGCTCATCTTCTCCTATAAATTTCTTTTGACTGCAACTTGCATTCTATTGCAACTCACCTTTTTTTTCAACTCATCTTCTATTACAATTATCCTTTTTTGCAACTCACCTTTTGCTGCAACCCACCTTCTGTTGCAACTTTCCTTCTAATGCAACTTTCGTTGTGTTGTGACTCACCTTCTATTGCAATTCACCTTCTACTACAACTCAAGAGTAGACCTATAAGGTCCATGGAATGTAGAAACACACTTTTGTGCTGAGACATAAATCTATAAAATCATAATCATATTCAACAAAAAATCTCACTCTCTAGAGAATCTTACAATGAACCCTCTCAACGATACTTTACCCTTTAACTCTGTGACCAAGGCTTAGTTCACAAATCCAAGGATCCTCACACATATCTAGATAATCATTAGTCCCACATGGCCTTTACAAAAAATTTCATGCCCACCTGTGGGTAATCACAATTCAATCACGATATTCTACAAGCACATGTCCACATGCACAACAATATCACAATAGACTATTCTCCACTGGGATTTATTCAATCACACAATGGAATTTAAATTGAATTTTTTTGTGTCAATAACACAACACAATAAATAGTATACAAAAATCCATCCATACATACACACAAGATTTAAATCTACAAATCCCAAACCCTTTTATTTATTTCATACAAAGTAAAATACATCGGCTCCATGATGATATATGATCTTATAATTCGGTGGGTTTTTAGGAGAAAGAACTTGGAAACCTCAACCATATCTCTCTCCTTTCCTTGCATGGTATTTCTTCTGTTCTTGAAGCTCTGCCAACTCTCTTTGTAGTTACTTGACATTATGTTTTATTTCCCTCATAAACTATTTTCCTTCAGTTTCCCCAACAAACTCCTCATTCCCTTTCATCTTCCATCTTCTAGTTCATCCTCTTTTCAGCGAGTCTTTATCTGCAATGAATCCTTCTATCTTCAACTCATGATAGTGCACTCCCTTCAAAAATTCAAGATTTTATCTGAGTCGTAACGCCCACCACTTCATCTATAGTAACACGTTACTCAATGAAATGTGTCCCCATGTCAATCCTATATAAGTGTTGTCATCTAGTCCACTGTCACAATATGCATCATTATTTCAATTTGCAACAATGTTGCCACTTCCTTCTTATTGTGGCATTTTGTCATGTCCCCATTTTTGGGTTTCCCAGTTTTGTAGAAAAAGGGACTTTTGTGGCTTGGAAGTGGAGAAAAAGGAGTAAAAATGGGGTCTTTTGATGTCACTTAGTTGGGAGATGTTATAGTTTTAAAGTGACATTAGGGAAATAAAGTAAATTTAGATTAATAAGTTACTTAACCATTATTAAATTGACTTTTAATATTAAAGTGAAAATTGGAGGGAAAATAAAGGTTATATTTGATTTCGTTAAAAAGGGGAAAATTTCTAGAAATTACATTTTATTTGGTCAAAAAGGGGAAAACTCTAGAAGGCATGGAAAAAGTGTAAAACAAGGGTAACCCCTCACTTCTTATTATTATGATTTGATATATTATTGAGTTCTCTTTTAGCCATCATTTTCGTTGGGGTTTTGGGCAAAACCCTTCAACTACAGGTTTAGCTTCGGTGGTGAAATATCCACCCTAGATAGACAAGGAGGGGGATCCATCTAGGACCTTCATTGGAGCTTCATCTTGGGTTTGTTTTCAGTTTTTGTTTGTAGCGATTTTCTTGGAGAGGTTGTGGCACTTGGAGGGTTTGATCTCATCTGTTGACGAGGCCATGGTATGATTTGAGGCTTTTCGCTTGTATTGTGTGTTTTCCATTAATGTATTGTAACTTCCATAGAATCTATTGGACCATTGTATTCAATATCCATTCATAATAAATTATTCCATGATTCTCTTCTATTCTAAGTGTATCTAGGATGATTACAATATGTTTTATGAAATGTCTTTAGTAGAATGAATGAAAAAATATTTGTGGAAAAATAACATAGTTGCATAGAAATTCACAAAATCTCTACCTAGATCTATTGGGGATATTATAGTGGTACCAGAGTTGGTTATCATGTCGGACTGTGATTGCATCAGAGCACTTTCCTTGGCCAAATAAGGGAAAACATTTTGGGGTATTTTTGCATAATATTTTTTAGGGAAAAAGAGGGTGACACACGTTAGGCTCAGATATGAAACTTTCATAGTAGAATTTGGAAAAAAAAATTGTATATTTGAATTCCTCTCGAAAAAAATAAGAAAAAAAAACAAATCGATTGAAATAGATTCTGGGAAGTAAAGTTATCATTATTTTAATTTTAGTAATTTCAGGGTTTTTTCTGGAAAAATCCACGTGATTTTATAGTATGGAGACAAGTCAATAACTCAAGAAAAAATTGTTACAAGCCTATCAGAACTATAAAAAAAATTCTATAGGACTATCAAAGGAATTTCACAATCTTGTTATAGAGTCCCTAGTTGTTGAAGCTTCTATCTTGGAAGAAGAAGAAGAAAAAGGGGTTCAAATCTACAGAAGTTGGTGAAGAAAGGACCTCACTTCATGAGGAAGGTTTAACAGGACCCCAGATTGACCTTTTGGATGTGTTCATAGACGAAGAACAAAATCCAACCTATGAGACATCATCAAAATTAATCGATGAGGCCGGTGACACTAGCCTACTGGATGAGTATACCTCTAATGAATCAACAAAAGGTGATGATGAAACACCTAATGATGACCATATATTCCAATCAGCTAATGTTGGGGATCCGACATCTTTCACTATGCATGATATTTATGATGAAGGTAGAAAGATAACACCTAAGCATGATGATGATTCAACCCCATACCCCATTTATGATGTCAATGAGGAGGAGGGCATGATTTCACATTTACAGGGTTTGGAGGACCAATTATTGGTCAAGGAGGAGAAGTTTGTGCAGGTGTTGACAAGGGAAGATGGTAATCATAATTTTATTGAATATATTATGTGGAAATATCATATGGAGGAGAGACAAAAAGGATTTTCAAATGGGATCACTAGTGCTCAATTATGCACCATCAAAGAAGCACTAGAACATATGAAATATGATTACTTGTAGTTGTTCATGGATAGGGACATTGCTCTTAAAGTTTGTTGAAGACAAGGAAAGGGATATTGAGGAGCTTTGTTACCAGCTTAGTCTGGAACACTCCTCATCATTGAAAACAACAAATAATTATTCATCTTTGGCAGTAGTGACACATGAGGGAATGAGTGGAACTCATGATCTATGAGAGGAGCCTCTTGTGATGATTCTGCATGAGGAGAACTAAGAGTCACAGGTGAGTTTTGGAACAAAGGGATTTGACCATGCACCTATTCTACATTGTAGGTATCATGATTCATCCCTTTTGGCTCAAGGATTAACTACATAAGAGGTCATTGAAAAATTTCCTTGTGGACTAGCCAAGAAGGAATTATATGCACCAGTTGATTGGGGGATTGAGTATATAACATATGTGGATACATCACTCTAGGATCCAGGTTCAATTTATATTAGTATAGTGATTGATATAGTGGCACATATAGAATACAATGTGATACATGGTGATATAGTGGTATTCATTAGTATACAACAATATACAATAGTGTATGGTGGTATACAATGGACACTTTCCCTGGGGAGACCTCTAGAAAAGGATTTGATGGAGTTTGGTTCACCCATGATTGATGAGTGGTTGGATGAGTTTCATGAAGAGGAATATTCCTTGGAGATTAATTTTCGATTGGGATATCACCAGAGTAGGAAAAGAGAGAAGGATACATGCATGATCGCTCTCAGATATTACTTTGAGTCCTTAGTCATACCATTTAGGTTGCCCAAAGCACTTGACATTTCCCAATCTTACATGCAATGGCAATGGAATCTAGTGTTCTTTTTTATGCCAACATTATATATTCAATAGGACATGGAGGGTTCACACGAGTTATTTGAGTGAGGTAGGTAGGATTATAATCATGATAGAGTTCTTTCATTTGGGATATGTGGCTAGGGAACATATCCAGATTGTATTGGATCAATTCACAAAGATTTCAGTTGATAGAGTGATGGATGGCCTTATCCACTACAGATTTTTCACACATGTAGTCCTTGAGTCCAAACTTAGGGAGAGGATTATGAGGGATATGTATGATTCATCGCAAGTGATGAGGATACTTTCTAGGGACGTGTTTAGACTCCATGGCTTACTTGAGTACATCAACGGTGATCAGGATAACATATTTCATGGTGTATTTTGGCAGGATCTAAATAGATTAGTAGGCGCATAGTTGATTCCTATTACTTGGTCTCCACTAGATGATGACATACCACGACTTGTCTCATTTTGGCTTCGATAGAAAAACAAAAACTAGCAGGTGTTGGGAGTGGTGGACTTCCAATTTGGTGGTGGGATATGGGAATTCATTTGAGTGATAGATTGATTCCGATGATGATGTTCGAAATAGCCATGATAGTGATTGTTATGATTTATTTTTGGGATGTTAGTAGAGGGGAGGTCGAGAATTACTCTATTTGGTAGGACAAGCTCGAGGAAGGTCGTGGATTTGTATACTTAGACCTCACTGAAACACCTTTGTAGGGGAGGATTCATGATGGTGGTATCAATCCCTTCAGGGAAATTAGCTTTAGGTTCCATGAGAGGAGGATGCAAAATGTGAGCATTGGTCCGATGGTTATGATCATAGTGGTACAATGTCATCATAATGGTACCTTTATGGGATTAGTTTGGGACCCTAGAATTTCATTTCTTGATAGTTAAGTTACTATTATAGACGTGAGCACTAGCTTTGAATCTCTAGAATTTATTTTTGGGAGGATTAGGAGTGGTTGCACGGAGGAGTGGTATTCCAAGGAGTTGGATGAATTTATGCAGCTTATGATTTCCTAGTTTGTCAGGAGAAGTCATGTGGATAATAGTGTTTTCACCTTACTAACCAATGTTATCAGTAGAGGGTGCTTCATGTCTTACAGCCTAGTGTGGGATCCTGACGACTTTACCTTCTACGGGGTTCTTATGTTTAGGGAATCTGTGGATGACATGTTGGGGGATTTTCCATACAAGGATTGGATGATTGCAATAGACCGAGGGTGTTGAAGTATTAGGACATTTCCCTTTGACACTTGGAGAAGAGGTTTAGTGGATTCCCTATTAGTTTATTACCACATAAACTTATCTATGATGTTTGATTTTAGAGTTGGGATACGTTGGATGGGTATGATCCTCGATAGCGAATGTGATCCTTTGAGGAATTAAAGCTTGTGGATGCAAAGTGGGAACAATGGTAAGAAAAATATGATCATAGTGGTGCAATATTTCTGAGGATAGCTTTGGACCCTGAGATTTTAGTAGGAGATAGTGCGATAGTTGACATGGAGGCGAAAGCCAATTTTTTCATTCATGAGATTCGTTCTCTAATAGAGAAGATCCTTGGTGGGATGATCAAGTTGTTGTAACACCAAGTGGCCTTACTTGTGGGTGGTTTTCAAGATATCTCATATGTTAGTACATTATTGAACCATATCATTAGTGGACGATGTTTCACCTCTTATAGGGTGATTTGGGATACTGGTATGATTTTTCAGTTCTAGTCTAGATCAGTCAATGGAGCGCCAGGTCACGATGGCATTGATTGAGGACAAAAAATATTTGGGAAGGGAGTATTTTTCATGTCCCCATTTTTGGGTTACCCCATTTTGTAGAAAAAAGGACTTTCGTGGCTTGTCAGTGGAGAAAAAGGAGTAAAAATGGGGTCAGTTAATGTAACTTAGTTGGGATATGTTATTTTTTTAAAGTGAAATTAGGGGAATAAAATAAGTTTATATTAATAAGTTACTTAACCATTATTAAAGTGACTTTTAATCTTAAAGTGAAAATTGGAGGTAAAATAAGGGTTATATTTGATTTCGTAAAAAAATGGAAAATTATAGAAGTTGCATTTGATTTGGTCAAAAAGAGAAAAATTATAGAAGGCATGGAAAAAGTATAAAACAAGGGTAACCAATCACTTCTCATTATTATGATTTGATATCTTATTGAGTTATCTTTTATTTAGTGTTTCCATTGGGGTTTTGGGAAAAACCCTTCCATTGCAGGTTTAGTTTCAGTGGTGCAATATCCACCCTAGCTAGACAAGGAGGGATCCATCTAGGATCTTCATTGCATCTTTATTTTGGGTTTGTTTTCAATTTTGGGTTGTAGTGATTTTCTTGGAGAGGTTGTGGCACTTGGAGGGTTGGATCTCATATGTTGAGGAGGCCATGGAATGATTCCAAGTTTTTGGATTTTATCAAGTGTGTCTTCCATTAATGTATTACAACTTCCATAATAGCCATTGGATTGTTGTATTCAATCTCCATTCATAATAAAATATTCCATGATTCTCTTCTATTCCAAGTGTATCTAGGATGCTTACAATATGTTTGAAGAAATGTATTTAGTAGAATGAATGAAAAAATATCTATGGAAAAACAACATAATTGCATAGAAATTCATAAAATATCTGCCTATATCTATTGGGGATATTACACATTTTGTCATAATTTATATCCTACAACACCAATAATTGTTGTCATAGCACTATCATGCACTACATCTACCTTTGTCGGGTCATCCCGAGGATGTCTGTTGATACTCCTACATCAATGATGAACATGCTAATGGATGGAAGACCTCGATTGAGTAGATCATTGTCTAGTAAATACTTTTAAGATAAAAAAATAGTTCCTACAATGAATGAACCATGTTAGATAAACTTGTGTTTTTAATAGTTTTTTTTTAAATAATAAACTAAGTTGATAAACTTGTTCTATATAAATTTTGTTTCTTAATTTTTTTAAATACAAAATAATTAAATTAATATATATTTTTTAAAATTTAATAAATTTATTTTAATAATTAAAAAATAAAAATAAAAACCCTTGTGTTAGGTGATAGGGAAGAAACGGGACATGGGATCACCTCTCTAGAAAATATACCACTTGGAATCTTCATTGAATGGCACTTGCCACCCAACTCCTAGCACCATCAACTCACGTAATGCCACCTCATTCAATCCCATCCTACAATTATGCCAACCCAATACTCTCAATTCCTCTATCTCATTCATTGCATGATGCAATTTCTAGAGGCCTCTCTTCTCTTCATGGATTCTATGTCCCAAACCTCTACTCATCATTACCTCTCCCCACATTCATGCTAATGAGAAAGCTCTTCCTTTATCTTCCCCTCATTGTCTTCA
>JZKD02S2119771.1:0-19227 GCA_000966675.3 Picea glauca
TGCAGCGACGCCTTTGCAAAGGTGCGGGGTGGCTGCTGCTCTGGTAGACCACGATGACGAGTACTGGGAGAATGATCGTCCATCGTCGGTCATGGCGGCAGAAGCCGACGGTCAGCCGATTGGCATGGGAGTTTAGTGGGTTTGCATCGGCAGTCATGGCGTGGAGAAGAGCGCCTATGCTAGAAGGGTTGCTAAGTTGTTGAATGTGCTCCATATATCTATGGGAAATTTTTGCATTTATGATTCGCATATTACAGCTTGAGTGGGTCTAATGGTTAAGAACATGTGTTTGCTTTTAAGAATTCAGAAATTCAAATCCAAAGGGAGTAGGGTATGTAGACTTTCCAAGTCGAATCAAATTGCTGGGCAAACAAGGGGATCTCATAGACCAATTTGGTGTGGCTTAGCCAAAATAGATTATTATTATTATTATTATCATTTCCATAAAAAATCTTTGCATCTTTACATTTATGACCACCGTACATTTTATAATAACAAGTTCCAATCACATAAATGTAATTAAATAATTTTAAAAAATAAAAAAAAAATCTATTTGTAATGTTTTGCGTTAGAAAAACTTCCTAAATTTTGGTCAACCGTTGATTAATATACCATCAACAAACACATCGATTGTTATATACCATATACCATCAACAAACACATCAATTGCTATATACCATGCCCACTACATGTATGTATAATAAAGAATATTTCTCCATTAATTCTGCCTGAAAGTTGTTTATTCTGAAGAATTGATTATTAAATGAGCCATATTGGAGGAACGCGCAATATGATAAGACAAATGGCAGGAAACCCCTTGACATGGTCAACATTTCCAACATTCCCAGTTGTGAGGAAATGCCCTAGTAAACAGGTCAAACACCAAATGGAGCCATGATCCATCCATGATTTGGGCGATATGATTTTGTTGGAACTTTGCATCCTCATTAAAGGAGGCGTCCGAGATCAAGAGTTGGTTATAACCACCATTGACCTTGTCTTGTAGTCATATTCCAAGAAGATCTACATTAAATCCACCGTTCAAGGATTTTGTTATCACTTGTTTTGAGGAGGTCGTTGGCTTTTTTTGGATAAAGATATGACTAGCAAAGCTGCTAACTCGTGGCTGAGAACGTCGAAAGGTATCGGCTCATGCTCATGAAACAAAACGCTCGAAAATGAAATGTTCCATGCCAGCCATTGAATATGAAACGCCCGGACAGGGGAGACATACGTACAGCGGAGGAAGAAGTAGTGCCTGTTAATAATTCAAACGTGGCAATTATATGGTGCTACAGTAATTTTTTAATATGATTAGGTAAATGTTAAAAAGTAAACAGGTTAACGGATGCATTCAAAAATACAAGGAAGTTATGAAGAGTAAATCACATTCATTGATTTGGGAGGACGACTAAGAATATGCCAGCATCTTTAATTGTTAGCCATCAGATTAGAATTTTAAGTTAAAAGGTCATTAATCGTGCCCATTGTCAATAGGTATACGCCTTTCGGCGTAATTAGCACGTTTTGAGAGAAGGCTCTATTAAATGAAATAGCCTAAAGCAACTGGCGCACCACCCAATATTAGTGAAAAGCCTAAGAGATGAAAAGAGCTCAGCTTTGAGGGAATTTTCTAGAAATGATATATATATAATGTTTCTTGATTCATGGATAAAAAGTTGTTAAGTATATTTTGGTATTTTTTTTTTAAGAATAAATCATGGATTTAGAATTTTCAAATGTATTTTAATGGTTATTCTTTGTTAAGTATATTTTGGTATTTATTTTGGAATAGATTATGGATTTAGAATTTTCAAATGTATTTTAATGTTTATATATTTTTAATAGAGAAGTGTGGATTAGATTCTACAAAATATTATTTTGGTATTTCTTTTTGGAATAAATCATGGATTAGAATTTTCAAATTTATTTTAATGGTTTTTTTTTTTATAGATATTTCTTTTTGAATAAATCATGGATTTAGAATTTTCAAATTTATTTTAATGGTTAATTTTTTTTTTATAGAGAAGTGTGGATTAGATTCTGCAAAATATTATTTTATTTGTAAGGAGAATGAGCTATATCTTTATAAAAAGGAAGCTTTTTCTAATTGTTATTTATGGTTTGATTGATAGGGAAAACCTTTTTAAGCCTAATTAAACATCATGTAGGAGGAGGAAGTCAATGGGCATGCAAACACATGCAAGGTTTCCATAACTCCTCTTTTTTCTCTTGGATGATTTGGATTTTATGTTTAAGTAGACATCATATCTTGTTGCTCGAAATAATCTCTGTAGAAGGTAAATTTTTGCACATGATAAGGGAATAGGTGTGAGGTTTTTAACCCTTCTTAGCCCTTGATGCAATCTGGAATATCGGGGAAATTGTAATATCCCTAGATCCGCAGATCTGGATATTAACCTCCACTGTTGATTATCTGCTGTTGAAACTGATACTCTTTGGGATTCTGGATGCAGTTAAGGGTTTCTGATTGAGTTTCAATAGTTCTAAGCTTCATGCGAAGCTTGCATGTTTGTTTGTTTGAGTAGAATGGTGTGTTTAGATATTTTGATTAAGTAGTCAATTACAAACAATCGCATGCCTGTACAAAAATTTACTTACAACCGCATGCATGTAAATAATAATCAAATAGTTTCATCTAGATCAAATAATGAATGGATCTATCCTGGAAATACAAAGATATAAACTAGAAAAGTACAAGAAACTACATGCGATGATAGATCGATGCCATGCAAGGCTTGAAAGATGACGTGCAAGCTGGTCCGATGACATGCATGTGGAAAATTGTTGCATGCATGAGGAACTGTCGCATGCAAGGTGGATTTGTTGGGTTCCATCGTCGGAAACTGATGGAAACTGGCTCACTGGATGCGCCTTGCTCCAAGCTCAACTGGGTCGGAAGGATCTATTGATCTGCTAAGTCCCCAAGGTTGGCGACCTTATTCCCCTTCTTTTCATGCACAAAGTTATGCTGCAATTGTCGAAAATGTTTGGATAAGTCGCCCTGAATGATTCCACCATCGAAATATGTTTTAAATTGTCTCAATAGAGGCACCCTGCCTCCTCCTCTAATGGGTCCAGAGGAATTTGGCTCAATGTCCCCCTGAATGAGTAGATTTGATAAAATGTACTATCTTTGCTGCCGGTAAACCCACTGCAAACCCTGGTGGCTAGGATGCTCAGAAATCTGCTCTGGATGGTTCAATGGAAGCACATTACCCTGATCTCAACTGGGTTTGAAGGGCTAAGATTCACTAGGCCTCTTTAGGTGAAGCGACCTACTCTGTGATTGATTCCCTCCTTTGGAATCCACGTTGAAACTGTTGTAGACCTGTGATAAAGCAATGGAAACCCTGTATGTCTTTCCCAATTGGCTAGGGTGTATCTCTCAACACCGAATCCAATCAACTGGTGTCTTACTCCTGGAATCCACAATCCTCCACTGATTTGCCTGAACTTGTGTGTTTTCTCCTCTGAGATCAATTCTCAAATCATAATACGCAATAATGAAGGATTAGGTCGGTTTTCTCTTTCATATACTCTCCCAACCCTAATTCTTTGTTGACCTCTATAATTAGCTCATTTCACTTAAGCAACTTTTATATTTAGCTTTATAGTCCTTAAGTCACTTAAAAATAGATTTTCTCACTTTTCACTTAATGTCACTTTCGAAATATAGCATTCCCTAGTGAAATGACATCAAATGACCCTTTTCCCCTGTTTCTTCCTGGCTATAGTCTAAAAGGGGATGTTTAGACTACTAAGCCCTCCTCTCTAGGGCTCCTACTCGAAAAGGGACATTACAGTCCTCCCTTCCCAAGATTTCTTGTCCTCAAGCAACATCAACCCAGGGTGCTGCAAAATTTGCTCACTCTCCCAAGTAGCATCCTCTATTTGAAGTACCCTCCATCTGACTAAACACTCCCTGATGACCCTGCTCCTCAATCTCCTCTCTGTGAACTCCAATATCGCCTCAAGAACTAACTCCAACTGCCCCTCCTCATCCAACGATGGAAGCTCCTCTGAAGTGTTGATGAATTGTCCCAGTGCTTTCTTAAGACAAGAAACATGGAACACATTGTGAATCTGGCTCCCCTCTGGTAGATCTAGCTCGTAGGCCACTTCGCCTACCCTGCATATGACCCTGTATGGTCCATAGAACCTGGGCTTGAGCTTCTCCGCCTTGCTCTTCTTCAAAGATGACTTCTTTTATGGTTGTAGCCTCAGGAATACTAGATCCCCAACCCCAAAACTATGCTCTATCCTTTGTGTGTCTGTATTCACCTTTTGTCGATTTTGTTCCATATGTAGATTCTCCTTTAGTACCTTGAGAATCTCCTGACTCTACTATCCAGTCCTTGGCCTTGGGAGCCCGAATGTCTCCAAAAACCAGGTCAATCAAAGTGGGAGCATCATACCCATATAATGCTCTAAATGGGGTCATACCTATGGGCATGTGGAAGGTAGTGTTGTAACAATGCTCTCCAAGATGTAACCAACTTACCCACGCATTTTGCTGTCCACTCACATATTTCCTCAAATATCTCTCTACCCACTTATTGACTATCTTCGTCTGCCCATCAGTCTGCGGGTGGTAACTAGTGTTGGGTGTCAACTCTATCCCCACCAATCAGAATACCTCCTTCCAAAATGTGTTGATGAATCGACTGTCTCTGTCGCTGACTATACTCTATGGCAACCCAAGAAGTCTAAAAATCTCTCTAAAGAATAGCTCGACCACCTACACTGCTCTGTAGTCGATAGGAATCGCGAAGAAATGCACAAACTTGGTTAATCTGTCGACCACTACATAAATACAGTCCTTACCCTAAGCCTTGGGTAGGCCTGTAATGAAGTCCATGGATATACTTTCTCATTTCTTCTTTGGAATGGGAAGTGGCTGAAGTAACCCTGCTAGAAGTGTCTGCTTTGACTTGTTCTGTTGACAATTCACACACTCACTGATATGTCTCATCAGATCCTGCTTGAGACCCTTCCAAGAGTATCTCTCCTTGACCTGCCTGTAAGTTTTGAAGAACCCTTGATGGCCTGCTAATGGAGAGTCGTGTACTGCTGCCAAAATCTTCTTTTTGAAACCCAATCCTGGCACTAGGTAGACTCGGTCTTTAAAGAAGATGACGTCATCTATGACTCTGTACATGTCGTCATGTACCTGCCCGTCCAATAACTCACAAGCAAACTTATCCTTGGAATATTCCACTAACAAATGGGATTTCCAATCTATTGAAATCTTCATCAAGGAACAAGTTGTTGGTCTCCTAGATAGTGCGTCTACCACAATGTTTTTCTTCCCCTTGACATACTCTATGTCAAAATCAAAGGCCTAGACCTTTGTCACCCACTTCTACTGACGCTCATTGAGATCCTTCTGCTCAAGGAAATACTTCAAACTATTATGGTTTGTCTTGACCACAACTTTGTTGCCCACCAAGTACTTCCTGAATTTGGTCAAAGCATGCATGATTGCAAGCATCTCCTTGTCATAGATAGAATACAACCTCTCAGGCTGGATGAGCTTCCTGCTCTCAAATACAATGGGGTTTCCTCCCTACATCAACACTGCTCTAATCCCCTCTCCTGATGCATCACACTCCCGAACAAATGGTAGTGTGAAATCGGGAAATGCTAGTACTGGGCACGTGCCCATGACTTCCTTCATATGCTCAAATGCCTTCTGCGACTCGTTTTTCCAGATGAAGGCTCCCTGTCTGGTGAGGTCGGTGAGTGGTGCCCCCGACTGTGAAAAAACCTTCACGAACCTCCTGTAATAGCTGCACATCCCAAAGAAACTCCTCAACTCTGTCACATTCTTGGGCGTTGGCCAATCCAAAATGGCCCTAATCTTCTCTTGGTGCACCTATACCCCCTATGTGTTGATAATGTTGCTCAAGTATATTAGTTTTTTCATGCCAAACTCACACTTTGACTCCTTGGCATTCAATGACGGTGACTCCATAGTGTTGAGTACCTCATCCAAACGATTCAGATGATCCTCCCATGTCCTATTGTATATCAAAATGTCGTCGAAGAACACCAATACTGATTTCCTCAAGTGATCTCGGAATATATGGTTCATGCAAGACTAAAATGTGGTTGGTGCATTAGTTAGCCCAAATGGCATAACCGAGAACTCAAAGTGTTCATAGTGGCATCTGAATGTCGTCTTCTCTATAACCTACTCTCGAATGTCGATCTGATGATATCCAGAGCATAAGTCAATCTTAGAGAAGAAAACTGCTCCGTGCAGTTCATCCATCAACTCGTCAATGCGTGGGATAGGATACCGGTTTTTTATGGTCTTCTTGTTCAAAGCACAATAATCTATACACATCCTCATGGTACCATCCTTCTTCAGGACTAAGACAACTGAAGAAGCGAATGGACTACTGCTAGGTCTAATGTGTCCCATCGCTCACAATTCCTTGATTGCTTTTTCTATCTCATCCTTGAACCTCCTAGGAGGGTGATAGGGTGTTGTAATCACGGGTTTTGCACCTTCCTCCATCTTGGAGGTGTGCTCAAACCCTTTGTCTAGGGGTCTCCCTGGCAGAATCAGACCAAAAACCTGCTAATGCTGACTCAACAAAGTCTTGATCTCTGTCTGATACTGATGTTGGTTGCCTGAATCCTTTTGCGTGGTGATTACACACTCTACTACGTATGCTACTTCCCCATGCCTCAAGATCCTCTCCATCCTCTTCGCCGACACTATCCTGGGTGCCCCTGTCGACATACCCCTCAGTACAACCTTCTTCCCCTCACTATCTCTGAACCCCATCTCAAGGGTTGGGTAGTTGGTAGAAATATTGCCCAAGTTGATCAACCATTGGACTCCCAACACCACATATGTTTCAGATATGTCAACTACATAGAATGTATCTCTCATGGTGTAGTTACCTAACTTCACCTCCAAGTCTGGAACTCTGTCCAAACACTCCACCGTGTGGCCATCTGCTACTGCAAGATCAAATCCCTCAAAATCCTCCATCTGTATTGCTCGCCTAGCTACCAATGCAACGTTAATGAAGTTGTGGGTTGCCCCACCATCTACCAGGGCAATGGCCCGCTGTCCCTGAACAGTCGCTCTGATCTTGGGGTTGTCATACCTAGGGACTCCAAAAAGGGTCCTATGAGTCCTCCCTTTGCTGGTGCTTGTCTCTTAACCTTCTTGTGAGGCTATGGCTCTACCGATGGTTGGGCCCCTACCGATGTCGGTGGTCTTTGTGGAGGTTGCTCCTCTACATGCAATGGCTCCTCCTCTAAGCTGGTGGACTCACTGTCCTGTGCCTGACTTCCTTGTTCCTCCTCATCATTGTCTGTTGCAACCTCAATGTAGTGGATTTCTCCCTCGCCCATGCACCTGTGGCTGGGGACCCATGGGTCTTTGCAGGCGAAGCATAGCTTCTTCCTCATAAGCTCACGCCTCGTATCATCATCCAACTTCTTCTTACCCTTCCACTCTCTTTGGAATGGTTTCCTATCCCGATCCTTCTGTGGCACAAAAGGTTTGGAAAAAGTTTTGGTTTTCGGCACCAAGTCTGCTAAATCTCTAGTTCGTAGGATGGCATCTTGTAGTGTGTGAGGTCTGTAGGCCTTCACCCATCCTCTCAAGGGTTCTGTGAGACCCTCTGTGAAAATCATGATCAGTCTAGGCTTTGAAATGTCTGTCATTGTCACGACTATTCTTTGAAACTCTGTGATAAATGTATTAAGTTTACCCGTTTGTCTCAACTAGGCTAAGTCCCTGAAGTAGATCTCTGGATCCCTCCTGTCAAACCTATCCATAAGTCTCTTCGTGAACTCCTTGTATGAGGTGATGTCACTGTGACCCAATGTCACCAGTCCATGGTGCCACCAGTCGTGGGCCTCTCCCTCCAAATGCAAAGTAGAGAAACCGATGGCTTCGGTTTCTTTCATCTGGTTCAACTTGTACTACGTGTCAAGTTTCTGTACCCAAGCTATGGCAGTAAGTCTGGATGATCCATCGAAAGAGGGTATAGTGAGTTTCCCTACTTTCTGAATGAACTCCATGTTATGTCCCTCTTGTTGCTGTTGTCCTCTCCTTTGAGGATCTCTAGGACAGTTCCTGAGTCTAATCCACAATACTCTACTAAAGTCATGTCATTATGGAAATCTGGCCCTAGGGCTGCATACTCTCTCTTGTAATCAACAATATCCTCTGCCTGTGTGGTTGTTGTGTTGCTGCTAGAAGTGCCCTCTGAAAGATAGGGAATCGTGGCTTGGGAATCCTACTCAATGATGTGTAGGTGCAAGTAGGTGACTGGGGTCTACTACCTGCCCCTGAGTTCCCCCGTGTTGCATGGAGGACATTTTCTCCTAGAATGTTCCCTGTAGCCAATCTATCTTCCATCTCTACCAAAGACTGAGTCATGGCCTGTTGACTGATCACCAAATTGTTAGAAACCTGCATGAAGGCCGCTTTTGGGACCATGGGTGCTTTTCCACTACCTTCTAGCCTTTCATATCTGTCTCCCATCCTCCTCTCTGCCTCAAGATCTGCCTCACGCTCTTCCCTTCTTTTTGCTTCCCACTGTGCCTCTTCTTCTTCCTCTTAACTGTGAGGAAAGGGGGGATAATCTGATCTTGGTCCTGTCCTCTCTCTATGCCTGTTGTAAGTGACGAATTTGTCACCTATATGCTCACGGCCCTCTGGGTTCTCTGTTGAACTCATCGAAACTTTAGTCACAAGCTGGCAGGACTAAATCTCTGATACCACTGTAATATCCCTAGATCCGCAGATCTGGATATTAACCTCAACTGCTGACTATCTGTTGATGAAACTGATACTCTTTGGGATTCTAGATGCGGTTAAGGGTTTCTCATTGAGTTTCAATAGTTTTGAGCTTCATGTGAAGCTTGCATGTTTGTTTGTTTGAGTAGAATGGATTGTTTAGATATTTTGATTAAGTAGTCAATTACAAACAATCGCACGCGTGTACAAAAATTCACTCACAACTGCATGCATGTAAATAATAATCAAATAGTTTCATCTATATCATATAATGAATGGATATATGCTAGAAATACAAATATATAAATTAGAAAAGCACCAACAACTACATGTGATGATAGATCGGTGCCATGCAAGGCCTGAAAGATGACATGCAAGTTGGTCGGATGACATGCATGTGGAAAACTGCAGCATACATGAGGAACTATCGCATGCAAGGTGGATCTGTTGGATTCCACCATCGGAAACTGATGGAAACTGGCTCACTGGATGCACCCTGCTCCAAGCTCAACTAGGTCGAAAGGATCTACTGATCTGTTAAGTCCCCAAGGCTGGCGACCTTCTTTCCCTTCTTTTCACCCACAAAGTTACGCCACAACTGCCGAAAATGGTTGGATAAGTCGCTCTGGATGATTCAACCGTCGGAATCTGTTGTAAACTATCTCAATAGAGGCGCCCTGCCTCCTCCTCCAATGGGTCGGGAGGAATCTGGCTCAATGTCTCCCTGGATGAGTAGATCTGATAAATTGTACTATCTCTGCTACCGATAAACCCACTACAAACCCCTACTGCCTGAATATGATGCCCTGGTGGCTAGGATGCTCAGAAATATGCTCTGGATGGTTCAATGGAAGCGCCTTGCCCTGATCTCAACTGGGTTTGAAGGGCTAAGATTCGCTAGGCCTCTTCAGGTGAAGCAACCTGCTCTGTGACTGATTTCCTCCTCTGGAATCCACGCTGAAATTGATGCTAAAACTGTTGTAGACCTCTGATGAAGCAATGGAAAACTTGTATGGCTTTCCCAATTGGCTAGGGTGTGTCTCTCAACATCGATTCCAATCAATTGATATCTTGCTCCTGGAATCCACAATCCTCCACTGATTCGCCTGAACCTATGTGTTTTCTCCTCTGAGATCAATTCTCAAATCATAATATGCAATAATGAGGGATTAGGTCATTTTTCTCCTTCATATCCTCTCCCAACCCTAATTCTTCATTGACCTCTATAACTAGCTCATTTCACTTAAATGACTTCTATATTTAGCTTTATATTCCTTAAGTCGCTTAAAAATAGCTTTTCTCACTTTTCACTTAATGTCACTTTCAAAATATAACATTCCCTAGTGAAATGACATCAAATGACCCTTTTCCCTATTTCTTCCAGGCTATAGTCTAAAAGGGGATGTTTAGAAGTTACTAAGCCCTCCACTCTGGAGCTCCTACTCGAAAAGGGACATTATAGAAATTTGTTGTTGTAATGACGGATTTGGTATGGCACATATTATGGATTACTAATCTTATGAGATTATATGTGATGATGTGAAATTTGATCGGGTTATTCATTCTTTAGAAGGTTGTCTACTTAATCCTTTTTTGCTTATAATTTCATGATATAGTTTTTCTTCAGTTTTTTATGGTTGCACATTATCTCTTGGCTGCAAAATTCATAGTGTTGATGGTGCATCTTGCATAAGGTCCCTCACATACTCTGATATAACCTAAAAGAATCTATTTGGACTAGTCATGCAACATTAGTTTATGGCTTGACTACATTTTCTCCACATAAATTCAGGCCCTCTTTGTTCATATTCCTTGACTCCATAACCCTTGGATTGGCACTGGTTGATGCATGAGCATCTTTCCGACTCGATAGATGCGTTAACAAATCAACACATCAGCATGCATTTAGAGCTAGGGAGAGGCACCAACCCTCTTGTTTTCAAAATTCGAATTATAAAATTAAGTTAATTTATGTGTAAGGTCGATAAATGCCAAAGCCATGCCTTTGGACAGGTGTGGCTGCGTTCATCGAATTAATCAACTATAAGCAGGTCTAGATCTATGTCAGGTCTGGATCTCTGTTCAATGTAATGATTCATAGGGTTAAGGTGTCTTAATGGAAATGTTGATGGCACTAAGGCGGTGGAGAGAATAAGCTCATAGAGCCCTCTTTTGTATAGAGATGAGTTTTTTTTTATTAGATTAGAAGAGATAGGAAGTAGAGAGGAGAGTGAGACTATGTTGCAGTCCGAGCTCTTGTACACAGTTGTAAACAAACATTGATATTAATACGAAGAAAGGTAGTTTTTCCTGCATATGATGTCTATCTATGTTATCTGTGCTCTTTGAATGATATCTGTATATGTTCATATATGTTGTAGATGTATATGTTAGTTTTCATCTGTAGGATTAAGATAGACTTCTTAATCTTGGAGAGTTGTTGAGTTATTTTTGGGTTCTTTAGGCTGTGCAATGAGTGCACGACAGAGTGTTGAGGACTCTGTGAGCCGGTGCAAAGAGTGTACATCTGAGTTCTGTGTTGAATTCGGGAAGAACGTGCCAAGAAGGCACACCAGAAGAATTATATACTCAAGAAGGAGTCTCAAGGTTGTTGAATACCTTGAAGGAAAATATGTGCAAGAGATAGTACAATCAGAGTTATTGAATACTTTGTTTGCTTTGCAAGATGTGCATTGCATAGGATAAAGAGACTTAGTCAAAAAGAGCTTTCCTTTCAGAAGTTCCAAAACGCAGAAGGAAGAGTGAAATCAACCATCAAAGCAAGGTTTGTTTCAAGTCTCAAGCTCAGAAGGGATAACACTTTTCAGAAGTGTTGACGAGATCCAAGAGTCGGACTTGTAGGAGGAGCAAAGGTTCGAAACCTTTGAAGACTGATAAATCTTCTAAGTCGGAAGAAATTAGAAGCTCAGGAGGAGGAGCGACAGTGTTCGTTGGATCATAGAGAAAATGATCAACAACCCTCTGATCTGTGTAAGGTGCATGAGCCTTAACGCTTCGCACACACAGGAGAGAGAACCTATCAAGGTTTGAGACTTGAGATTTCCGAAGCCTGAAGAGCCGGAAAGCCGAAGTGAAATCTCAGTCGTTCGATCATCCGAAGTGGACCTGAGCTGTCGGATCGACCAAGTGAATCTAAGCCGTCAGATATCGTAAGCTCAGGAGGAGGCAAGCTTGAAACTTGAGATTCCCGAAGTGCGAAGAGCTGGAGAGCCGAAGTGAATCTGGATCATTAGATCTAGAAGGGTACGTGTCGGCGGGTCATGAGATCCAGAGGAAGGCAAAGGTGAAAGGTTGAAACATCTGAAGCCCGAATAGCCGAAGAGGCGAGATCCGTCGATCTGCAAGGGGACACTTGTCAACAAATCGCGAGCTCCGGGTAAAGTGTAGCGGGGTTTCAATTGAGATTTGAGATTGTCGAATCCCGAAGATCCAAAGTAAATATGGATGCCAGATCTAGAGGAGACGTGGCGTGAATTCGTGGACTCCTGGTAAAGTCCCAAAGTGATTCGTAGCCGTCGGATCTAAGAGAGACGTGGCATAAATCCATGCATTCCAGGTAAAGACCCGAAGTAATCCTTGATCGCCAGATCAGGAGGACACGCGGCAGTGGATATAGCCTTTGGATAAAAGGCATTGGGAAGAAGGGTGAAGTTTGAGATTTGAGATCTCAGAAGTCCGAAGACCCGGAGGAGATCTCGACCGTTGATCGAGAAGAGGGCCGCAGGACTGTTGATCGAGAAGAGGACTGCAGGACCGTTGATCCGAGTTGAAAGGTCAAACACCTGAAGTGAAGGCAGGACCGTTGATTGGAGGATAGGTGTCCACAGATCGTCAAGTCCGAAAGATTGACGTACGGAGGAAAGCGAGGTTTGAGATTTCAAAAGTCCGAAGTCTAGAATTGTGAAGGAGTTCGCAGTCATTGATTTAAGAGGGACAGATCTGGTCTATAGATTTGAAAGGCGCAGATCTAAACCATCAGTTCGAACAGTATCATCAAGATCGCGACATTGACGATCTCGTAGCATTACAGGGATAGGATTTGTGCGGACTTTAAAACATTGAGGGCTGGCCGCAATCCATACTGTGGTTTTGCCAAGAGGACATGTGGAAGATCGAAGAGAATTGCGGGTTGAAAAGTGGGTTGATCCCAAACTGCTTTTGGTCGCACACACAATCGCGTGGTTACAAGAAGTCATCGCCCAAGGTCACATCGAGAGGGGTCTTATTAAAAAAAGCGCTAACGCCTAGTACTCTGAGATTTAGCAGGAGAGCGAAAGGGAAGGTTGTGGGTGCTGTCAGACCTGCACCAAGGAGACGAAAGGGCCTGTGTTTAGATACAAAATGGGACTGTTAAGGTTCCAGAGAGTCATTTGACTCAAGAATCGGAGATCCTTTGATCGGGAGGTCCTGTAGCCCTACGGGGGAGTAGCGGGGCTGCATCAGGTGGTATTAGAGATGATATTTTGCTTGCAGACAATAGGCAAAGAAGCGAGGAGGTGAAGAAGATAATATGATAACGTTGAATGATATTAGAAGCTAAAGTTTGCCTGTAGACAACAGGTGAGAAGGAGACAGAGTATTGATGCTCTGGGTGTGATTTCTAGCAAGGTGTGCAGTAAATGGTAGAAAGTTAGATGAGCTGAAAACAAAGGGTGGAAAATGGCTACTGAAGGCCATATGGGTGGTCAGGGCAAGGACCACGAGCATAAAAAAAAAGTTGAGATAGATAAAGAGCTCACAGAAATAAGAGAAAAGATGGAGATGCTAGCATTGAAGATGCAGAAGGATGCAAAGGTACACTGGACATATGAATGGCCTTTGAAGAGGAAAGTAAAATGGCATGTCCAGAAGTTGATGTCCAGAAAGCAGCAACAAATGTTGAAAAGGTGGCTGAGGCATGCTAAAAACCTCAGTGATACAGAGGAGGAAGTGGTTCACATCTGTGAGCCAGAAACTAGGAAGACTCTCAGTGATGATGAGGATAAGAGATCAGTGGATGATCTCAAGGACTGCCAGAAGAGCAACAGTGAGCTATCAGATTGTCAGGTGGGCAATGATATGAGATTAGCAGAGGATTTCACAAACTGCCAAGAGGGAAGAAATGGACTTTCAAGTTGCCAGGTGGGCAATGGAAAGAGATCAGTGGGAGGTCTCATATACTGCCAGAGGAGCAGTAATGAAAGTACAGATTGTCAGGTGGGAAATGAGATGGGATCATTGGAGGATCTCATAGACTGCCAGGAGAGCAGAAGAAAAATCCCAAGTTTCCAGGTGGGCAAGGGAAGTGAGAGAAGACTGTTTGAAAGTCTCATGAACTCAGATGAGAGTTCATATCAACAAAGAGAGTTGGTGGAGGTGGATCAAAGGAGTATTTTGATCATTGGAGGAATTGAGATATTCCTACCAAGTAGCCCAGTTGGGGCTAGAGCATGTGTTGCAGGAGCACAACAAAATGACAGCCAGCAAAGACTATCAAAGAGGAGAGAGAACAGGCACTGATGTCTACCCCAACAGAAAAAGAGGAGAATTCAGATGAATTTCTCACTCAATGGGAGCAAGAGCTGAAGATGTTGGAGGATTGGTTGGACAACCCAAAACCAGAAGATGGCTGCCAGAAGATAGTCACGAAGATTGCAAGAGAAGAACATTCGACAGAATTGATCAGAAATTTCAGCCGGGAAGCTGAACAGATGATGACTGCAGCACTGAAGCATGCAACAGAAAAGGGAGCAGAATTCCATCCAGAGGAACAGCTGATAGAAGATGGAGATATGCTAGCACAAGAGGAGCTGACAGAAACCAATATGTCAGAGGAAGAATATGAACAACAATTCAGTAAGGAGACTGCAGAATTGAAGTCTGCAGCAAAGTGGAAAACTAGTGCCACAAGAGGAGATGAAGACAACATGAGAGATCAAGTAGATTTGCCCATTGATAAGTATGGAGAGGAGGAAGTGTAGCAGAGAAGACTGCATAAGAAGAGCCAACCATTGGAGCAGCTGGACAGGGTGATAGAAGAGATCAGAAAGATGACGTTGAGGTCAGCAGAGGAGACTGCTAGCAAGGAGAAGCTGAGCAGAAGAGATCCTGCCATAGCAGCAGGGAAGCAACAACAACAACAACAACAAAGCAGATGAGCAGGTAGATAGCTCCAAGTAAAAGTTTGGGATCCAGGTGGATTTCAACGGAGTTGGAGAGCTCATGAGCAGGAGCTCATGAATTTTTCACAGCAGTGGAGTATGATGCAGGAGTATCTTTTTGACTCGACAGATGCGTTAACAAATCAACACGTAGGCATGCATTTGGAGATAGGGAGAGGCACCGACCCTCTCGTTTTCAAAATTTGAATTATAAAATTAAGTTAATTTATGTGTAAGGTCGATAAATGCCAAAGCCATGCCTTTGGACAGGTGTGGATAAGTTCATCGAAATAATCGACTGTAAGCAGGTCTAGATCCGTGTCAGGTCTGGATCTCTGTTCAATGTAATGATTCATAGGATTAAGATGTCTTAACGGAAATGTTGATGGCACTGAAGCGGTGGAGAGGATAAGCTCATAGAGCCCTCTTTTGTAAAAAAATAGAGATCTTTTGTATAGAGATGAGTTTTTTTTTATTCGATTAGAAGAGATAGGAAGTAGAGAGGAGAGCGAGACTCTGTTGCAGTCCGAGCTCTTGTACACAGTTGTAAACATACATTGATATTAATACGAAGAAAGACAGTTTTTCCTGCATATGATGTCTATTTATGTTATATGTGCTCTTTGAATGATATTTGTATATGTTCATATATGTTGTAGATGTATATGTTAGTTTTCATCTGTAGGATTAAGATAGACTTCTTAATCGTTGAGAGTTGTTGAGTTATTTCTAGGTTCTTTAGGCTGTTCAAGGAGTGCACGACAGAGAATTGAGGACTCTATGAGCCAGTGCGAAGAGCGCACATCTGAGTTCTGTGTTGAATTCAGGAAGAATGTGCCAGGAGGGCACACCAGAAGAATTATATATTCAAGAAGGAGTCTCAAGGTTGTTGAATACCTTGAAGGAAAATATGTGCAGGAGATAGTAGAATCAGAGTTATTGAATACTCTGTTTGCTTTGCAAGATGTGCATTGTGTAGGATAAAGGGAGTTGGTCAAAAAGAACTTTCCTTTCAGAAGTTCCAAAACCCAGAAGGAAGAGTGAAATCAGGCGTCAAAGCAAGGCTTGTTTCAAGTCTCAAGCTCAGAAGGGATAACACTTTTCAGAAGTGTTGACGAGATCCAGGAGTTGGACTCATAGGACGAGCAAAGGTTCGAAACCTTTGAAGACTGATAAATCTTCTAAGTCGGAAGAAATCAGAAGCTCAGGAGGAGGAGCGACAGTGGTCATTGGATCATAGAGCAAAGGATCAATAGCCGTCTGATGTGTGTAAGGTGCATGAGCCTTAACGCTTCACACGCACAGGAGAGAGAACCTATCAAGGTTTGAGACTTGAGATTTCCGAAGCCCGAAGAGCCAGAAAGACGAAGTGAAATCTCAGTCATTCAATCATCCAAAGTGGACCTGAGTCGTCGGGTCGACCAAGTGAATCTGAGTCGTTAGATATCGTAAGCTCAGGAGGAGGCAAGCTTGAAACTTGAGATTCCCGAAGTGCGAAGAGCCGGAGAGCTGAAGCGAATATGGACTGTTAGATCTAGAAGGGTATGTGTCGGTGGGTGGTGAGATCCAGAGGAAGGCAAAGGTGAAAGGTTGAAACATCCGAAGTCCAAATAGCCAAAGAGCTGAAGGGGACACTTGTCAACAGATCGCGAGCTCCGGGTAAAGTGTAGCGGGGTTTCAGTTGAGATCTGAGATTGCCAAATCCCGAAGATTCGAAGTAAATCTGGACAGCCAGATCTAGAGGAGATGTGGCATGAATCCGTGGACTTTGGGTAAAGTCCCGAAGTGATTCGTAGACGTCGGATCTAAGAGAGACGTGGCATAAATCCATGCACTTCGGGTAAAGACCCGAAGTAATCCTTGATCATCATATCAGGAGGACACGCGTCAGTGGATTATAGCCTTCGAATAAAAGGCATTGGGAAGAAGGGTGAAGTTTGAGATTTGAGATCTCAGAAGTTCGAAGACTCGAAGGAGACCTTGACCATTGATCGAGAAGAGGGCCACAGGACCGTTGATCTGAGTTAAAAGGTCAAACATGCGAAGTGAAGGCAGGACCGTTGATTGGAGGATAGGTGTTCGCAGATTGTCAACTCCGAAAGATTGACGTATGGAGGAAAGCGAGGTTTGAGTTTTCAAAAGTCCGAAGTTCGGAATTGCGAAGGAGATCGCAGCCATTGATTTAAGAGGAACAGATCTAGTCCATAGATTTGAAAGGCGCAGATCTAAACTGTTAGTTCGGACAGTATCGTCAAGATCGCGAGATCGACGATCCCGTAGCATTGCGGGGACAAGAGTTGCGCGGACTTTAAAACATTGAGGGTGGGTTGCAATCCATACCTTGGTTTTGCCAAGAGGACATGTGGAAGCTCGAAGAGAATTGCGGGCTGAAAAGTGGGTTGATCCCAAACCGATTTTGGTTGCACCTGCAATCCCGTGGTCACGAGAAGTCATCGCCCAAGGTCACATCGAGAGGGGGCTTATCAGAAAAAGAGTTAACGCCCAGTACTCTGAGATTTCGCAGGAGAGCGAAAGGGAAGGTTGCGGGTGCTGTCAGACCTACACCAAGGAGTCGAAAGGGCCTGTGTTTAGATACAGAATGGGACCGTTAAGGTTCCAGAGAGTCATTTGACTCAAGAATCAGAGATCCTTTGACCGGGAGGCCGTGTAGCCCTATGAGGGAGTAGAGGGGCTACATCACTGGTCTTGGCAACCCATTATCCACTTGATTCTAAAGTTTATCATATACCTTCTAGGGATACCCCCTTGTGCCGAAGGAATGATGGCCTAAAGTGAGAGACGAAGCTATTGTGGTGACAATGGGTAGCCCCTCTTAGTTCCCTTAAAGTTGCACTTGTTTTTTAGGGCTTTACCACTTAAAGTGCATGTTTGGGAGGTAACAAAAGGATTTCCTAAAACCAAGTGATGCCACAACTATATTTTTGTGTTTGTCAATAGATTTAGTAAGATGCTTGTGTTTATTCCTTGCAGAACATTGGTGATTGGGCAAGATGCTCTGAAATTGTTCTTTACTCATGTCTAGGTACATTTTAGGTTGCCTACATCTATAGTGTTGGACAAGGACAACAAATTTCTCAGCCACTCAAACCACACCATGGGCTTTGACAGATGCCAAGTTAAAGAACAATATTTCATTCCATCTGTAAATAAACAAACAAACTAAAGTGGTCAATTGCACATTGATACAATTCCTTTTATTATACAACCATCAACATGTGAAGAAATGGGATGAAAGTCTACCCTACATTTACCATGCGTATAACAAGGTGATTCATGGATGGATGATCCTATCACCTTTTGATGCTTATCTTGGGTTTTTAACACAACCCCCCTTTGGTTTGGTTTATACAACAGGAAGATAAGGTAGTAGACAAGAATAGGATAAGTAAGCCAATGCCATTAGATTTATTTAAGGCATTGAAAGGATTCACAAAGAAGTGCATACAAACTTGAAGGAATCTTATTTGAGATAAAGCTCGACATAATCAACATATATAGGATCATGCCTTTGTAGTCAAGGACTTGGTATTCTTGCATTTATCCAAAGATATCCAAGGAAACAATCAAGAATCTCAAGCATATCTCTTTCAGGGAATTGGAGACAGTGGGTAAAAATGCATTCCCAACTTGAGTCGATACACTCCATGGCTATTTACTACATGCTCAATGTTGAACTGTTGAAGTTTTTGTAGGCGTTAATGCTAGAAGCAAACGATGTCAAATTGTTGAAGTTTTTTTTGAGGTGTCAATGCTAGAAGTAGATGAGGGTCAAGCCGGATATCCCTTCCCTGAATGAGTTGATCCCAAACTAAGTGTAAGATAATAATTGACTTTTGGACAATGAATTTCAAAGGAGTTCAAAGGAGGAAATAAAATTGTATAGTGATCATTGTTAAAAAAAAAAGAGAAATAGCACAACAAGAAAGTATGTACATAAAACCAATATTTATCTTGGAAACCCTTAACTGGGAAAACCAACTAACCTTAGAGCCACACCTCTCTCTTATTGATATTGATTAACTTCACCATTGCAATACAATATATAGACATTTTATGGCATCATAAACCCTAATCCATTTACTCAGATTAAATTACAACTCTAGTTTCTTTACTAGAATTAGGTTACATGTAAGACATGCATCGATAGCAATGAAAAGACATGCATGGAGTAGAGATAGCCATGCGAACACATGCATGGACATGCATAGCCATGTTGTAATGTCCCTTTCCAAATAGGAGCTCCAGAGAGGA
>JZKD02S2119771.1:28770-46638 GCA_000966675.3 Picea glauca
TCCTCTCTGGAGCTCCTATTTGGAAAGGGACATTACAACATGGCTATGCATGTCCATGCATGTGTTCGCATGGCTATCTCTACTCCATGCATGTCTTTTCATTGCTATCGATGCATGTCTTACATGTAACCTAATTCTAGTAAAGAAACTAGAGTTGTAATTTAATCTGAGTAAATGGATTAGGGTTTATGATGCCATAAAATGTCTATATATTGTATTGCAATGGTGAAGTTAATCAATATCAATAAGAGAGAGGTGTGGCTCTAAGGTTAGTTGGTTTTCCCAGTTAAGGGTTTCCAAGATAAATATTGGTTTTATGTACATACTTTCTTGTTGTGCTATTTCTCTTTTTTTTTTAACAATGATCACTATACAATTTTATTTCCTCCTTTGAACTCCTTTGAAATTCATTGTCCAAAAGTCAATTATTATCTTACACTTAGTTTGGGATCAACTCATTCAGGGAAGGGATATCCGGCTTGACCCTCATCTACTTCTAGCATTGACACCTCAAAAAAAACTTCAACAATTTGACATCGTTTGCTTCTAGCATTAACGCCTACAAAAACTTCAACAGTTCAACATTGAGCATGTAGTAAATAGCCATGGAGTGTATCGACTCAAGTTGGGAATGCATTTTTACCCACTGTCTCCAATTCCCTGAAAGAGATATGCTTGAGATTCTTGATTGTTTCCTTGGATATCTTTGGATAAATGCAAGAATACCAAGTCCTTGACTACAAAGGCATGATCCTATATATGTTGATTATGTCGAGCTTTATCTCAAATAAGATTCCTTCAAGTTTGTATGCACTTCTTTGTGAATCCTTTCAATGCCTTAAATAAATCTAATGGCATTGGCTTACTTATCCTATTCTTGTCTACTACCTTATCTTCCTGTTGTATAAACCAAACCAAAGGGGGGTTGTGTTAAAAACCCAAGATAAGCATCAAAAGGTGATAGGATCATCCATCCATGAATCACCTTGTTATACGCATGGTAAATGTAGGGTAGACTTTCATCCCATTTCTTCACATGTTGATGGTTGTATAATAAAAGGAATTGTATCAATGTGCAATTGACCACTTTAGTTTGTTTGTTTATTTACAGATGGAATGAAATATTGTTCTTTAACTTGGCATCTGTCAAAGCCCATGGTGTGGTTTGAGTGGCTGAGAAATTTGTTGTCCTTGTCCAACACTATAGATGTAGGCAACCTAAAATGTACCTAGACATGAGTAAAGAACAATTTCAGAGCATCTTGCCCAATCACCAATGTTCTGCAAGGAATAAACACAAGCATCTTACTAAATCTATTGACAAACACAAAAATATAGTTGTGGCATCACTTGGTTTTAGGAAATCCTTTTGTTACCTCCCAAACATGCACTTTAAGTGGTAAAGCCCTAAAAAACAAGTGCAACTTTAAGGGAACTAAGAGGGGCTACCCATTGTCACCACAATAGCTTCGTCTCTCACTTTAGGCCATCATTCCTTCGGCACAAGGGGGTATCCCTAGAAGGTATATGATAAACTTTAGAATCAAGTGGATAATGGGTTGCCAAGACTAGTGATGTAGCCCCTCTACTCCCTCATAGGGCTACACGACCTCCTGGTCAATGGATCTCCGATTCTTGAGTCAAATGACTCTCTGGAACCTTAACGGTCCCACTCTGTATCTAAACACAGGCCCTTTCGACTCCTTGGTGTAGGTCTGACAACACCCGCAACCTTCCCTTTCGCTCTCCTGCGAAATCTCAGAGTACTGGGCGTTAGCTCTTTTTCTGATAAGCCCCCTCTCGATGTGACCTTGGGCGATGACTTCTCGTGACCACACGATTGCAGGTGCAACCAAAATCGGTTTGGGATCAACCGACTTTTCAGCCCGCAATTCTCTTCAAGCTTCCACGTGTCCTCTTGGAAAAACCAAGGTATGGATTGCAACCCACCCTCAATGTTTTAAAGTCCGCGCAACTCCTGTCCCCGCAATGCTACGGGATCGTCGATCTCGCGATCTTGACGATACTATCCGAACTAACAATTCAGATCTGCGCCTTTCGAATCTATGGACTAGATCTGTCCCTCTTAAATCAACGACTACGATCTCCTTCGCAACTCCGAACTTCGGACTTTTGAAAACTCAAACCTCACTTTCCTCCATACGTCAATCTTCTGGAGTTGACGATCTACGAACACCTGTCCTCCAATCAACGGTCCTGCCTTCACTTCGCATGTTTGACCTTTTAACTCGGATCAACGGTCCTGTGGCCCTCTTCTCAATCAATGGTCGAGGTCTCCTTCTAGTCTTCGGACTTCTGAGATCTCAAATCTCAAACTTCACCCTTCTTCCCAATGCCTTTTATCCGAAGGCTATAATCCATTGACGCGTGTCCTCCTGATATGATGATCAAGGATTACTTTGGGTCTTTACCCGAAGTGCATGGATTTATGCCACGTCTCTCTTAGATCCAACGGCTACGAATCACTTCAGGACTTTACCCGGAGTCCACGGATTCATGCCACGTCTCCTCTAGATCTGGCTGTCCAGATTTACTTCGGATCTTCGGGATTTGGCAATCTTAGATCTCAACTGAAACCCCACTACACTTTACTCGGAGCTCGCGATCTGTTGACAAGTGTCCCCTTCGGCTCTTCGGCTATTCGGGCTTCGGATGTTTCAACCTTTCACCTTTGCCTTCCTCTGGATCTCACCACCCACTGACACATACCCTTCTAGATCTAATAGTCCAAATTTGCTTCGTCTCTCTGGCTCTTCGCGTTTCGGGAATCTCAAGTTTCAAGCTTGCCTGCTCCTGAGCTTACGATATCTGACGACTCAAATTCACTTGGTCGACCCGACGACTCAGGTCCGCTTTGGATGATCGAATGACTGAGATTTCACTTTGGCTTTCCGGTTCTTCGGGCTTCGGAAATCTCAAGTCTCAAACCTTGATAGGTTCTCTCTCCTATGCGTGTGAAGCGTTAAGGCTCATGCACCTTACACAGATCAAACGGCTATTGATCCTTTGCTCTATGATCCAATGACCATTGTCGCTCCTCCTCCTGAGCTTCTGATTTCTTCCGACTTAGAAGATTTATCAGTCTTCAAAGGTTTTGAACCTTTGCTCGTCCTACGAGTCCAACTTCTGGATCTCGTCAACACTTCTGAAAAGTGTTATCCCTTCTGAGCTTGAGACTTGAAACAAGCCTTGCTTTGATGCCTGATTTCACTCTTCCTTCTGGGTTTTGGAACTTCTGAAAGGAAAGTTTTTTTCGACTAACTCCCTTTATCCTACACAATGCACATCTTGCAAAGCAAACAGAGTATTCAATAACTTTGATTGTACTATCTCCTGCACATATTTTCCTTCAATGTATTCAACAACCTTGAGACTCCTTCTTGAATATATAATTCTTCTGGTGTGCCCTCCTGGCACGTTCTTCCTGAATTCAACACAGAACTCAGATGTGCGCTCTTTGCACCGGCTCACAGAGTCCTCAATTCTCTGTCGTGCACTCCTTGAACAGCCTAAAGAACCTAGAAATAACTCAACAACTCTCAACGATTAAGAAGTCTATCTTAATCCTACAGATGAAAACTAACATCTACATCTACAACATATATGAACATATACAGATATCATTCAAAGAGCACATATAACATAAATAGACATCATATGCAGGAAAAGTTGTCTTTCTTCGTATTAATATCAATGTCTGTTTACAATTGTGTACAAGAGCTCGGATTGCAACAGAGTCTCGCTCTCCTCTCTACTTCCTATCTCTTCTAATCGAATAAAAAAAAACTCATCTCTATACAAAAGATCTCTATTTTTTTACAAAAGAGGGCTCTATGAGTTTATCCTCTCCACCGCCTCAGTGCCATCAACATTTCCGTTAAGACATCTTAACCCTATGAATCATTACATTGAACAGAGATCCAGACCTGACACGGATCTAGACCTGCTTACAGTCGATTATTTCAATGAACTTATCCACACCTGTCCAAAGGCATGGCTTTGGCATTTATCAACCTTACACATAAATTAACTTAATTTTATAATTCAAATTTTGAAAACGAGAGGGTCGATGCCTCTCCCTATCTCCAAATGCATGCCTACGTGTTGATTTGTTAACGCATCTGTCGAGTCAAAAAGATACTCCTGCATCATACTCCACTGTTGTGAAAAATTCATGAGCTCCTGCTCATGAGCTCTCCAGCTCTGTTGAAATCCACCTGGATCCCAAACTTTTACTTGGAGCTATCTACCTTCTCATCTACTTTGTTGTTGTTGTTGTTGTTGCTTCCTTGCTGCTATGGTAGGATCTCTTCTGCTCAGCTTCTCCTTGCTAGCAGTCTCCTTTGATGACCTCAACATCATCTTTCTGATCTCTTCTATCACCCTGTCCAGCTGTTCCAGTGGTTGGCTCTTCTTATGCAGTCTTCTCTGCTACACTTTCTCCTCTCCATACTTATCAATGGGCAGATCTACTTGATCTCTCATGTTGTCTTCATCTCCTCTTGTGGCACTAGTTTTCCACTCTGCTGCAGACTTCAATTCTGCAGTCTCCTTACTGAATTGTTGTTCATCTTCTTCCTCTGACATATTGGTTTCTGTTAGCTCCTCTTGTGCTAGCATATCTCCATCTTCTATCAGCTGTTCCTCTGGCTGGAATTCTACTCTCTTTTCTGTTGCATGCTTCAGTGCTGTAGTCATCATCTGTTCATCTTCCGGGCTGAAATTTCTGATCAATTATGTCAAATGTTCTTCTCTTGCAATCTTCGTGACTGTCTTCTGGCAGCCATCTTCTGGTTTTGGGTTGTCCAACCAATCCTCCAACATCTTCATCTCTTGCTCCCATTGAGTGAGAAATTCATCTGAATTCTCCTGTTTTTCTGTTGGGGTAGACATCAGTGTCGGTTCTTTCTCCTCTTTGATAGTCTTTGCTGGCTGTCATTCTATTGTGCTCCTGCAACACATGCTCTAGCCCTAACTGGGCTACTTTGTAGGAATATCTCAATTCCTCCAATGATCAAAATACTCCTTTGATCCACCTCCACCAACTCTCTTTGTTGATATGAAGTCTCATCTGAGTTCATGAGACTTTCAAACAGTCCCCTTTCACTTCCCTTGCCCACCTGGAAACTTGGGATTTTTCTTCTACTCTCTTGGCAGTCTATGAGATCCTCCAATGATCCCATCTCATTTCCTACCTGACAATCTGTACTTTCATTACTGCTCCTCTGGCAGTATATGAGACCTCCCACTGATCTCTTTCCATTTCCCACCTAGCAACTTGAAAGTCCATTTCTTCCCTCTTGGCAGTTTGTGAAATCCTCTGCTAATCTCATATCATTGCCCACCTGACAATCTGATAGCTCACTATTGCTCTTCTGGCAGTCCTTGAGATCATCCACTGATCTCTTATCCTCATCATCACTGAGATTCTTCCCAGTTTCTGGCTCACAGATGTGAACCACTTCCTCCTCTGTATCACTGAGGTTTTTAGCATGCCTCAGCCACCTTTACAACATTTGTTGCTGCTTTCTGGACATCAACTTCTGGACAGGCCATTTTACTTTCCTCTTCAAAGGCCATTCATATGTCCAGTGTACCTTTGCATCCTGTTGCATCTTTAATGCTAGCATCTCCATCTTTTCTCTTATTTCTGTGAGCTCTTTATCTATCTCAACTTTGTTTTTCTGTTGGTGGTCCTTGCCCTGACCACCCATATGGCCTTCAGTAGCCATTTTCCACCCTTTGTTTTCAGCTCATCTAACTTTCTACCATTTACTGCACACCTTGCTAGAAATCACACACAGAGCATCAATACTCTGTCTCCTTCTCACCTGCTGTCTACAGGAAAACTTTAGCTTCTAATATCATTCAACGTTATCATATTATCTTCTTCACCTCCTCGCTTCTTTGCCTATTGTTTGCAAGAAAAATATCATCTCTGATACCACCTGATGCAGCCCCGCTACTCCCCCGTAGGGCTACACGACCTCCCGGTCAAAGGATCTCCGATTCTTGAGTCAAATGACTCTCTGGAACCTTAACAGTCCCATTTTGTATCTAAACACAGGCCCTTTCGTCTCCTTGGTGCAAGTTTGACAGCACCCGCAACCTTCCCTTTCGCTTTCTTGCTAAATCTCAGAGTACTAGGTGTTAGCGCTTTTTTTGATAAGACCCCTTTCAATGTGACCTTGGGCGATGACTTCTCGTAACCACGCGATTGCATGCGCGACCAAAAGCGGTTTGGGATCAAGCCACTTTTCAGCCCGCAATTCTCTTCGATCTTCCACATGTCCTCTTGGCAAAACCACGGTATGGATTGCGGCCTGCCCTCAATGTTTTAAAGTCCGCGCAAATCCTATCCCTGTAATGCTACGAGATCGTCAATCTCGCGATCTTGACGATACTGTCCGAACTGATGGTTCAGATTTGCGCCTTTCAAATCTATAGACCAGATCTGTCCCTCTTAAATCAACGACTGCGATCTTCTTTGCAATTCCAGATTTCGGACTTTTGAAATCTCAAACCTCGCTTTCCTCCGTACGTCAATCTTCCGGACTTGATGATCTGCGGACACCTATCCTCCAATCAACGATCCTGCCTTCACTTCAGGTGTTTGACCTTTCAACTCGGATCAACAGTCCTGTGGCTCTCTTCTCGATCAACGGTCAAGATCTCCTCCGGGTCTTCGGACTTCTAAGATCTCAAATCTCAAACTTCACCCTTCTTCCCAATGCCTTTTATCTAAAGGCTATATCCACTGCTGTGTGTCCTCCTGATCTGGCGATCAAGGATTACTTCGGGTCTTTACCTGGAGTGCATGGATTTATGCCACGTCTCTCTTAGATCCGACGGCTACGAATCACTTTGGGACTTTACCAGGAGTCCACAGATTCACGCCACGTCTCCTCTAGATCTGGCGTCCATATTTACTTCGGATCTTCGGGATTCAGCAATCTCAAATCTCAATTGAAACCCCGCTACACTTTACCCGGAGCTCACGATCTGTTTACAAGTGTCCCCTTGCAGATCGACGGATCTCGCCTCTTCGGCTATTCAGGCTTCAGATGTTTCAACCTTTCGCCTTTGCCTTCCTCTGGATCTCACGACCCGTCGACACGTACCCTTCTAGATCTAACGATCCAGATTCACTTCAGCTCTCCAGCTCTTCGCGCTTCAGGAATCTCAAGTTTCAAGCTTGCCTCCTCCCAAGCTTACGATATCTGACGGCTTAGATTCACTTGGTCGATCTGACATCTTAGGTCCACTTCGGATGATCAAACGACTGAGATTTCACTTTGGCTTTCCGGCTCTTCAGGCTTCGGAAATCTCAAGTCTCAAACCTTGATAGGTTCTCTCTCCTGTGCGCACGAAGCGTTAAGGCTTATGCACCTTACACAGATCAGAGGGTTGTTGATCCTTTGCTCTATGATCCAATGACCACTGTCGCTCCTCCTCCTGAGATTCTGATTTCTTCCAACTTAGAAGATTTATCAGTCTTCAAAGGTTGCGAACCTTTGCTCCTCCTACGAGTCCGACTCTTGGATCTCGTCAATACTTCTGAAAAGTGTTATCCCTTATGAGCTTGAGACTTGAAACAAACCTTGCTTTGACGGTTGATTTCACTCTTCCTTTTGCGTTTTGGAACTTCTGAAAGGAAAGCTCTTTTCGACTAAGTCTCTTTATCCTATGCAATGCACATCTTGCAAAGCAAACAAAGTATTCAATAACTCTGATTGTACTATCTCCTGCACATATTTTCCTTCAAAGTATTCAACAACCTTGAGACTCCTTCTTGAGTATATAATTCTTCTAGTGTGCCCTCCTGGCACGTTCTTCCTGAATTCAACACAGAACTCAGATGTACACTCTTTGCACTGGCTCACAGAGTCCTCAACACTCTGTCGTGCACTCGTTGCACAGCCTAAAGAACCCAAAAATACCTAACAACTCTCCAAGATTAAGAAGTCTATCTTAATCCTACAGATGAAATCTAACATATACATCTACAACATATATGGACATATACAAATATCATTCAAAGAGCACAGATAACATAGATAGACATCATATGCAGGAAAAACTACCTTTCTTCATATTAATATCAATGTTTGTTTACAACTGTGTACAAGAGCTCAGACTGCAACATAGTCTCACTCTCCTCTCTACTTCCTATCTCTTCTAATCTAATAAAAAAAACTCATCTCTATACAAAAGAGGGCTCTATGAGCTTATCCTCTCCACCGCCTTAGTGCCATCAACATTTCCATTAAGACACCTTAACCCTATGAATCATTACATTGAACAGAGATCCAGACCTGACATAGATCTAGACCTTCTTACAGTCAATTAATTCGATGAACGCAACCACACCTGTCCAAAGGCATGGCTTTGGCATTTATCGACCTTACACATAAATTAACTTAATTATATAATTCGAATTTTGAAAACGAGAGGGTTGGTGCCTCTCCCTATCTCTAAATGCGTGTTGATGTGTTGATTTGTTAACGCATCTGTCGAGTCGGAAAGATGCTCCTGCATCAACCAGTGCCAATCCAAGAGTTATGGAGTCAAGGAATATGAACAAAGAAGGCCTGAATTTATGTGGAGAAAATGTAGTCAAGCCATAAACTAATGTTGCATGACTAGTCCAAATAGATTCTTTTAGGTTATATCAGAGTATGTGAGGGACCTTATGCAAGATGCACCATCAACACTATGAATTTTGCAGCCAAGAGATAATGTGCAACCATAAAAAACTGAAGAAAAACTATATCATGAAATTATAAGAAAAAAAGGATTAAGTAGACAACCTTCTAAAGAATGAATAACCCGATCAAATTTCACATCATCACATATAATCTCATAAGATTAGTAATCCATAATATGTGCCATACCAAATCTGTCATTACAACAACAAATTTCTATAATGTCCCTTTCCGAGTAGGTGCTCTAGAGTGGAGGGCTTAGTAGTCTAAACATCCCCTTTTAGACTATAGCCAGGAAGAAACAGGGAAAAGGGTCATTTGATGTCATTTCACTAGGGAATGTTATATTTTGAAAGTGACATTAAGTGAAAAGTGAGAAAAGCTATTTTTAAGTGACTTAAGGAATATAAAGCTAAATATAGAAGTCATTTAAGTGAAATGAGCTAGTTATAGAGGTCAATGAAGAATTAGGGTTGGGAGAGGATATGAAGGAGAAAAATGACCTAATCCCTCATTATTGCATATTATGATTTGAGAATTGATCTCAGAGGAGAAAACACATAGGTTCAGGCGAATCAGTGGAGGATTGTGGATTCCAGGAGCAAGATATCAATTGATTGGAATCGATGTTGAGAGACACACCCTAGCCAATTGGGAAAGCCATACAAGTTTTCCATTGCTTCATCAGAGGTCTACAACAGTTTTAGCATCAATTTCAGCGTGGATTCCAGAGGAGGAAATCAGTCACAGAGCAGGTTGCTTCACCTGAAGAGGCCTAGCGAATCTTAGCCCTTCAAACCCAGTTGAGATCAGGGCAAGGCGCTTCCATTGAACCATCCAGAGCATATTTCTGAGCATCCTAGCCACCAGGGCATCATATTCAGGCAGTAGGGGTTTGTAGTGGGTTTATCGGTAGCAGAGATAGTACAATTTATCAGATCTACTCATCCAGGGAGACATTGAGCCAGATTCCTCCCGACCCATTGGAGGAGGAGGCAGGGCGCCTCTATTGAGATAGTTTACAACAGATTCCGACGGTTGAATCATCCAGAGCGACTTATCCAACCATTTTCGGCAGTTGTGGCGTAACTTTGTGGGTGAAAAGAAGGGAAAGAAGGTCGCCAGCCTTGGGGACTTAACAGATCAGTAGATCCTTTCGACCTAGTTGAGCTTGGAGCAGGGTGCATCCAGTGAGCCAGTTTCCATCAGTTTCCGATGGTGGAATCCAACAGATCCACCTTGCATGCGATAGTTCCTCATGTATGCTGCAGTTTTCCACATGCATGTCATCCGACCAACTTGCATGTCATCTTTCAGGCCTTGCATGGCACCGATCTATCATCACATGTAGTTGTTGGTGCTTTTCTAATTTATATATTTGTATTTCTAGCATATATCCATTCATTATATGATATAGATGAAACTATTTGATTATTATTTACATGCATGCAGTTGTGAGTGAATTTTTGTACACGCGTGCGATTGTTTGTAATTGACTACTTAATCAAAATATCTAAACAATCCATTCTACTCAAACAAACAAACATGCAAGCTTCACATGAAGCTCAAAACTATTGAAACTCAATGAGAAACCCTTAACCGCATCTAGAATCCCAAAGAGTATCAGTTTCATCAACAGATAGTCAGCAGTTGAGGTTAATATCCAGATCTGCGGATCTAGGGATATTACAGTGGTATCAGAGATTTAGTCCTGCCAGCTTGTGACTAAAGTTTCGATGAGTTCAACAGAGAACCCAGAGGGCCGTGAGCATATAGGTGACAAATTCGTCACTTACAACAGGCATAGAGAGAGGACAGGACCAAGATCAGATTATCCCCCCTTTCCTCACAGTTAAGAGGAAGAAGAAGAGGCACAGTGGGAAGCAAAAAGAAGGGAAGAGCGTGAGGCAGATCTTGAGGCAGAGAGGAGGATGGGAGACAGATATGAAAGGCTAGAAGGTAGTGGAAAAGCACCCATGGTCCCAAAAGCGGCCTTCATGCAGGTTTCTAACAATTTGGTGATCAGTCAACAGGCCATGACTCAGTCTTTGGTAGAGATGGAAGATAGATTGGCTACAGGGAACATTCTAGGAGAAAATGTCCTCCATGCAACACGGGGGAACTCAGGGGCAGGTAGTAGACCCCAGTCACCTACTTGCACCTACACATCATTGAGTAGGATTCCCAAGCCACGATTCCCTATCTTTCAGAGGGCACTTCTAGCAGCAACACAACAACCACACAGGCAGAGGATATTGTTGATTACAAGAGAGAGTATGCAGCCCTAGGGCCAGATTTCCATAATGACATGACTTTAGTAGAGTATTGTGGATTAGACTCAGGAACTGTCCTAGAGATCCTCAAAGGAGAGGACAACAGCAACAAGAGGGACATAACATGGAGTTCATTCAGAAAGTAGGGAAACTCACTATACCCTCTTTCGATGGATCATCCAGACTTACTGCCATAGCTTGGGTACAGAAACTTGACACGTAGTACAAGTTGAACCAGATGAAAGAAACCGAAGCCATCGGTTTCTCTACTTTGCATTTGGAGGGAGAGGCCCACGACTGGTGGCACCATGGACTGGTGACATTGGGTCACAGTGACATCACCTCATACAAGGAGTTCACGAAGAGACTTATGGATAGGTTTGACAGGAGGGATCCAGAGATCTACTTCAGGGACTTAGCCTAGTTGAGACAAACGGGTAAACTTAATACATTTATCACAGAGTTTCAAAGAATAGTCGTGACAATGACAGACATTTCAAAGCCTAGACTGATCATGATTTTCACAGAGGGTCTCACAGAACCCTTGAGAGGATGGGTGAAGGCCTACAGACCTCACACACTACAAGATGCCATCCTACGAACTAGAGATTTAGCAGACTTGGTGCCGAAAACCAAAACTTTTTCCAAACCTTTTGTGCCACAGAAGGATCGGGATAGGAAACCATTCCAAAGAGAGTGGAAGGGTAAGAAGAAGTTGGATGATGATACGAGGCGTGAGCTTATGAGGAAGAAGCTATGCTTCGCCTGCAAAGACCCATGGGTCCCCAGCCACAGGTGCATGGGCGAGGGAGAAATCCACTACATTGAGGTTGCAACAGACAATGATGAGGAGGAACAAGGAAGTCAGGCACAGGACAGTGAGTCCACCAGCTTAGAGGAGGAGCCATTGCATGTAGAGGAGCAACCTCCACAAAGACCACCGACATCGGTAGGGGCCCAACCATCGGTAGAGCCATAGCCTCACAAGAAGGTTAAGAGACAAGCACCAGCAAAGGGAGGACTCATAGGACCCTTTTTGGAGTCCCTAGGTATGACAACCCCAAGATCAGAGCGACTGTTCAGGGACAGCGGGCCATTGCCCTGGTAGATGGTGGGGCAACCCACAACTTCATTAACGTTGCATTGGTAGCTAGGCGAGCAATACAGATGGAGGATTTTGAGGGATTTGATCTTGCAGTAGCAGATGGCCACACGGTGGAGTGTTTGGACAGAGTTCCAGACTTGGAGGTGAAGTTAGGTAACTACACCATGAGAGATACATTCTATGTAGTTGACATATCTGAAACATATGTGGTGTTGGGAGTCCAATGGTTGATCAACTTGGGCAATATTTCTACCAACTACCCAACCCTTGAGATGGGGTTCAGAGATAGTGAGGGGAAGAAGGTTGTACTGAGGGGTATGTCGACAGGGGCACCCAGGATAGTGTCGGCGAAGAGGATGGAGAGGATCTTGAGGCATGGGGAAGTAGCATACGTAGTAGAGTGTGTAATCACCACGCAAAAGGATTCAGGCAACCAACATCAGTATCAGACAGAGATCAAGACTTTGTTGAGTCAGCATTAGCAGGTTTTTGGTCTGATTCTGCCAGGGAGACCCCTAGACAAAGGGTTTGAGCACACCTCCAAGATGGAGGAAGGTGCAAAACCCGTGATTACAACACCCTATCACCCTCCTAGGAGGTTCAAGGATGAGATAGAAAAAGCAATCAAGGAATTGTGAGCGATGGGACACATTAGACCTAGCAGTAGTCCATTCGCTTCTTCAGTTGTCTTAGTCCTGAAGAAGGATGGTACCATGAGGATGTGTATAGATTATTGTGCTTTGAACAAGAAGACCATAAAAAACCGGTATCCTATCCCACGCATTGACGAGTTGATGGATGAACTGCACGGAGCAGTTTTCTTCTCTAAGATTGACTTATGCTCTGGATATCATCAGATCGACATTCGAGAGTAGGTTATAGAGAAGACGACATTCAGATGCCACTATGAACACTTTGAGTTCTCGGTTATGCCATTTGGGCTAACTAATGCACCAACCACATTTTAGTCTTGCATGAACCATATATTCCGAGATCACTTGAGGAAATCAGTATTGGTGTTCTTCGACGACATTTTGATATACAATAGGACATGGGAGGATCATCTGAATCGTTTGGATGAGGTACTCAACACTATGGAGTCACCGTCATTGAATGCCAAGGAGTCAAAGTGTGAGTTTGGCATGAAAAAACTAATATACTTGAGCAACATTATCAACACATAGGGGGTATAGGTGCACCAAGAGAAGATTAGGGCCATTTTGGATTGGCCAACGCCCAAGAATGTGACAGAGTTGAGGAGTTTCTTTGGGATGTGCAGCTATTACAGGAGGTTCGTGAAGGTTTTTTCACAGTCGGGGGCACCACTCACCGACCTCACCAGACAGGGAGCCTTCATCTGGAAAAACGAGTCGCAGAAGGCATTTGAGCATATGAAGGAAGTCATGGGCACGTGCCCAGTACTAGCATTTCCCGATTTCACACTACCATTTGTTCGGGAGTGTGATGCATCAGGAGAGGGGATTAGAGCAGTGTTGATGTAGGGAGGAAACCCCATTGTATTTGAGAGCAGGAAGCTCATCCAGCCTGAGAGGTTGTATTCTATCTATGACAAGGAGATGCTTGCAATCATGCATGCTTTGACCAAATTCAGGAAGTACTTGGTGGGCAACAAAGTTGTGGTCAAGACAAACCATAATAGTTTGAAGTATTTCCTTGAGCAGAAGGATCTCAATGAGCGTCAGTAGAAGTGGGTGACAAAGGTCTAGGCCTTTGATTTTGACATAGAGTATGTCAAGGGGAAGAAAAACATTGTGGTAGACGCACTATCTAGGAGACCAACAACTTGTTCCTTGATGAAGATTTCAATAGATTGGAAATCCCATTTGTTAGTGGAATATTCCAAGGATAAGTTTGCTTGTGAGTTATTGGACGGGCAGGTACATGACGACATGTACAGAGTCATAGATGACGTCATCTTCTTTAAAGACCGAGTCTACCTAGTGCCAGGATTGGGTTTCAAAAAGAAGATTTTGGCAGCAGTACACGACTCTCCATTAGCAGGCCATCAAGGGTTCTTCAAAACTTACACGCAGGTCAAGGAGAGTTACTCTTGGAAGGGTCTCAAGCAGGATCTGATGAGACATATCAGTGAGTGTGTGAATTGTCAACAGAACAAGTCAAAGCAGACACTTCTAGCAAGGTTACTTCAGCCACTTCCCATTCCAAAGAAGAAATGGGAAAGTATATCCATGGACTTCATTACAGGCCTACCCAAGGCTTAGGGTAAGGACTGTATTTATGTAGTGGTCGACAGATTAACCAAGTTTGTGCATTTCTTCGTGATTCCTATCGACTACAGAGAAGTGTAGGTGGCCAAGCTATTCTTTAGAGAGATTTTTAGACTTCTCGGGTTGCCACAGAGTATAGTCAGCGACAGAGACAGTTGCTTCATCAACACATTTTGGAAGGAGATATTCTGATTGGTGGGGACAGAGTTGACACCCAACACTAGTTACCACCCGCAGACTGATGGGAAGACGAAGATAGTCAATAAGTGGGTAGAGGGATATTTGAGGAACTATGTGAGTGGATAGAAAAATGCGTGGGTAAGGTGGTTACATCTTGGAGAGCACTGTTACAACACTACCTTCCACATGTCCATAGGTATGACCCCATTCAGAGCATTATATGGGTATGATGCTCCCACTTTGATTGACCTCGTTTTTGGAGACAGTCAGGCTCCCAAGGCCAAGGACTGGATAGTAGAGTCAGGAGATTCTCAAGGTACTAAAGGAGAATCTACATATGGAACAAAATCGACAAAAGGTGAATACAGACACACAAAGGATAGAGCATAGTTTTGGGGTTGGGGATCTAGTATTCCTGAGGCTACAACCATAAAAGAAGTCATCTTTGAAGAAGAGCAAGGCGGAGAAGCTCAAGCCCAGGTTCTATGGACCATACAGGGTCATATGCAGGGTAGGCGAAGTGGCCTACGAGCTAGATCTACCAGAGGGGAGCCAGATTCACAATGTGTTCCATGTTTCTTGTCTTAAGAAAGCACTGGGACAATTCATCAACACTTCAGAGGAGCTTCCATCGTTGGATGAGGAGGGGCAGTTGGAGTTAGTTCTTGAGGCGATATTGGAGTTCACAGAGAGGAGATTGAGGAGCAGGGTCATCAGGGAGTGTTTAGTCAGATGGAGGGTACTTCAAATAGAGGATGCTACTTGGGAGAGTGAGCAAATTTTGCAGCACCCTGGGTTGATGTTGCTTGAGGACAAGAAATCTTGGGAAGGGAGGACTGTAATGTCCCTTTTCGAGTAGGAGCCCTAGAGAGGAGGGCTTAGTAGTCTAAACATCCCCTTTTAGACTATAGCCAGGAAGAAACAGGGGAAAAGGGTCATTTGATGTCATTTCACTAGGGAATGCTATATTTCGAAAGTGACATTAAGTGAAAAGTGAGAAAATCTATTTTTAAGTGACTTAAGGACTATAAAGCTAAATATAAAAGTTGCTTAAGTGAAATGAGCTAATTATAGAGGTCAACAAAGAATTAGGGTTGGGAGAGTATATGAAAGAGAAAACCGACCTAATCCTTCATTATTGCGTATTATGATTTGAGAATTGATCTCAGAGGAGAAAACACACAAGTTCAGGCAAATCAGTGGAGGATTGTGGATTCCAGGAGTAAGACACCAGTTGATTGGATTCGGTGTTGAGAGATACACCCTAGCCAATTGGGAAAGACATACAGGGTTTCCATTGCTTTATCACAGGTCTACAACAGTTTCAACGTGGATTCCAAAGGAGGGAATCAATCACAGAGTAGGTCGCTTCACCTAAAGAGGCCTAGTGAATCTTAGCCCTTCAAACCCAGTTGAGATCAGGGTAATGTGCTTCCATTGAACCATCCAGAGCAGATTTCTGAGCATCCTAGCCACCAGGGTTTGCAGTGGGTTTACCGGCAGCAAAGATAGTACATTTTATCAAATCTACTCATTCAGGGGGACATTGAGCCAAATTCCTCTGGACCCATTAGAGGAGGAGGCAGGGTGCCTCTATTGAGACAATTTAAAACATATTTCGATGGTGGAATCATTCAGGGCGACTTATCCAAACATTTTCGACAATTGCAGCATAACTTTGTGCATGAAAAGAAGGGGAATAAGGTCGCCAACCTTGGGGACTTAGCAGATCAATAGATCCTTCCGACCCAGTTGAGCTTGGAGCAAGGCGCATCCAGTGAGCCAGTTTCCATCAGTTTCCGACGATGGAACCCAACAAATCCACCTTGCATGCGACAGTTCCTCATGCATGCAACAATTTTCCACATGCATGTCATCGGACCAGCTTGCACGTCATCTTTCAAGCCTTGCATGGCATCGATCTATCATCGCATGTAGTTTCTTGTACTTTTCTAGTTTATATCTTTGTATTTCCAGGATAGATCCATTCATTATTTGATCTAGATGAAACTATTTGATTATTATTTACATGCATGCGGTTGTAAGTAAATTTTTGTACAGGCATGCGATTGTTTGTAATTGACTACTTAATCAAAATATCTAAACACACCATTCTACTCAAACAAACAAACATGCAAGCTTCGCATGAAGCTTAGAACTATTGAAACTCAATCAGAAACCCTTAACTGCATCCAGAATCCCAAAGAGTATCAGTTTCAACAGCAGATAATCAACAGTGGAGGTTAATATCCAGATCTGCGGATCTAGGGATATTACAATTTCCCCGATATTCCAGATTGCATCAAGGGCTAAGAAGGGTTAAAAACCTCACACCTATTCCCTTATCATGTGCAAAAATTTACCTTCTACAGAGATTATTTCGAGCAACAAGATATGATGTCTACTTAAACATAAAATCCAAATCATCCAAGAGAAAAAAGAGGAGTTATGGAAACCTTGCATGTGTTTGCATGCCCATTGACTTCCTCCTCCTACATGATGTTTAATTAGGCTTAAAAAGGTTTTCCCTATCAATCAAACCATAAATAACAATTAGAAAAAGCTTCCTTTTTATAAAGATATAGCTCATTCTCCTTACAAATAAAATAATATTTTGCAGAATCTAATCCACACTTCTCTATAAAAAAAAAATTAACCATTAAAATAAATTTGAAAATTCTAAATCCATGATTTATTCAAAAAGAAATATCTATAAAAAAAAAAACCATTAAAATAAATTTGAAAATTCTAATCCATGATTTATTCCAAAAAGAAATACCAAAATAATATTTTGTAGAATCTAATCCACACTTCTCTATTAAAAATATATAAACATTAAAATACATTTGAAAATTCTAAATCCATAATCTATTCCAAAATAAATACCAAAATATACTTAACAAAGAATAACCATTAAAATACATTTGAAAATTCTAAATCCATGATTTATTCTTAAAAAAAAAATACCAAAATATACTTAACAACTTTTTATCCATGAATCAAGAAACATTATATATATATCATTTCTAGAAAATTCCCTCAAAGCTGAGCTCTTTTCATCTCTTAGGCTTTTCACTAATATTGGGTGGTGCGCCAGTTGCTTTAGGCTATTTCATTTAATAGAGCCTTCTCTCAAAACGTGCTAATTACGCCGAAAGGCGTATACCTATTGACAATGGGCACGATTAATGACCTTTTAACTTAAAATTCTAATCTGATGGCTAACAATTAAAGATGCTGGCATATTCTTAGTCGTCCTCCCAAATCAATGAATGTGATTTACTCTTCATAACTTCCTTGTATTTTTGAATGCATCCGTTAACCTGTTTACTTTT
>JZKD02S2119782.1:24716-34991 GCA_000966675.3 Picea glauca
TAAGCACCCAACAGTAGTGTCGAAACTACTTGAAGGGAAATCGAGGTCGAATTCACTTCAAATCGCACAAGATCCCTCCCAGCTCTCTGCAACCTTCGAAAACAATGCTTCCATATCATTTTAGATTAAATAAATATGGGATAATGCATGGAACCATTCCTTGGTGAAAGTTCGTATACATGAATGAGGGTGGTATTTTGAACTTGTCAAGAACGAAACAATTTCCAGTCAAGGTGATCTAGCGCTTAGCCTACGATTTACACGCTGCCAGTTGGTTCATTTTTCTTTGAGAGGAAGAGAAGTAAACCTGTTAAGTTTTCTAGTAAGATAGAAGGATAAATAATAGGAAGAATCGCAAGGGAGAGGGGGCGCATTAAAATTGGTTGAGAGAAACTCATTAAAAAAATATGTTGGGTGAACTCTGAGGCAATCGCCACATGGAGAGCTCATAAAAAGGTTGTTGGGAAGAATCTGAGGAAATCTCCACATGGAGAAATCATTAATACATATCGAGAAGGAACTCTCAGGACATATTCTAGGCATTAAAAAAGGTAGAGGAATTAAATGGAATTGTTGAGTGAAATCCAAGAAAATCGCAGAGAAAAACGTAGATAAACCGCAAGCAAATCGCAGAGAAAAAAAATGCATGTAAAGTTGGGTGAAAATCATTCAGTAAAAGTGTTCGGGAGACAAAAAATTGCTGGATAAAATTTCTGAGGAGAAAACCACTTTCTGGAGGAAATCACAGCTTAGAAGAGAGGACAGGAATGCGACTTTTTTTATTAAAGATTTTAAAATGACAAGTGTCGTCTCCACATTGAATTTAGGAATTGAATCACACACATAGACTTAATACTGGGTTTTATAATGATGTGCAATAAAGCAAGGCCAGGAACGAAGAGGCGAGGCAAGGCCAGGCCAGACCAGGAATGAAGAAAGCATTGATGACATGATAAAATGGTTTCGTTCAGTCAAGGAGGATACGATTGGGACATGTAACAGAGCATTCTAATGTTTTCAATTTAGAATTGAAAAGTTGTCCAATCAATCCACTCACTTCTCGACTCATATCCTATTCTGCCTATCTTCACTTATGCTTGACAATTTTTTGTTTTATGGTCAATGCGCAATGGATCCTAAGATTCACTTAAGCAATTGTCCACTTAAGGAATTGTCCAAGTATCAGGGATCATAAGTACATTGGACTATGTTTATGATGGGAAGAGTTGTGTTCATGAGACGTTACCTAGATAATTGTCGATCCATGGCTTAAGTATTTATTTAAGGAATTGTTGAAGTAGGGTTTTGCTAGCTGTAAGAAGCGGGTAGAATAGCATGGAATTAATAAAAGGTTGATGTTGCAACTGAGTTAACATTGATAATAAAATTTTGATTTAATACAATTCCATAATGGTACATATAGATATATCAAGAAATTTCCACTGGCACAAACATTCCCATGTAACGCAAGGCAAAAACCTCGATTATACAATCTCTTTTTCATATCTGATGAGTCCTCAAGGAGTTGGTCTATACAATCTCAAGATTCAATTTAGTCTACAACAAATTATAACACTAGAATTAACTATAAAATTCAATGAAATTACAAATTCTTTAAAATACTCTAATCGACGACAAAGATGGCCTAGAGATGATCCTTGGTAACTCGCGTTCCTTCCGACCTCCCACTTGTTAATCGTTGAGACTTCACTAGTACCTCATAGCCAATGCTAGGGGTACTCTTCTTCCCCCTTATCCCCTAGAGCCGCATATGGAACATGCACACTCACACCCAAAAATCCTCTAGCTCCCATCTTGCCTCACAAGGTAGAGCCACCACTCTCTCTCAAGTTGGGTATCCCAACTCTCACAAGTAAAACTAGTCAAAAATTATACAACATAACTTTACCCATAACTAATGTCTTTTTTTCATCTTGGCCATTTGTTTTATAGATATTCTCCATGACACATCTCCACTTGCATAATTAATTCACTTTTTAATTAAATAATTTAGAATTATTTCGTCCCTACACTTGTCATCCTCTCTCCCAAGTTGCAAAAGTAATTCCACAATTTATTTGAATAAATTCAATTTCCCTCACTCTTCTTAAAAGTGCTCCTTAAATCACTCCATCTTGTCTCTTTATTCCCCTTATTTCCAATTAATGACTCACGCCTTACTAAATCTGAGTTGAGTTAAAATAGGATTCTTCTCCTAGTTAGACTAGTGTTGACTAGACTCTAGATACCTTTATATGCGTACACATTCTTTCAGGTTATTCCATTCTTACTTTAAATTCCAATTTGTTAATTTATTTCACATATGTTTACTAAATCAATCTTTAGGTTTATTTTATTTTTCTTAATTTCTTAAATTGATTTACTTCATCTCCTCATTATTTAATTTATAATTTAGGTTTAGTCTTCTACTAACTAAGACTTAGGCTTAATTTTTTGAATAGGCTTAGACTTTCATTTGGGGATTTATAAGTTATCATTTCAATCCTTAATTATTTAAACATAACCTTCACTGCTTAAAGATTTTACGAGATTTAATTATTCTCCCAAGGTTTTCTAGGCCCCATGGGTTCATTTACCCAAGTGTTACTTTCACGACATTCCCTTCAAAACGCACTCTGTGCCCCAAGGGTGCCACTCTCCTTTGAATGGTTTTGGTAGTTGTCTAACCCCTGGAGTCGACACTCCATTCGAGTGACCTTGTGAGAGACTAAGGGATTCTAAGGAATAATGACCCTACCTTATTGCATGCCCCTTTGAAGTCTTCGTGAGTGATTGTATCTCTTTGCCCTCACAACATCATGGACCTCTCGAAATAGGTAATCGTTAACCTACAATTTGAGCCATGGAGGGAGTGTTATTAGGTTGTGATAGGGACATTGCCACACCTCTCCCTTAATATCGGGTCTATGTGGATGGCCCCTTTACTCCTTATGTCAGTCAGATTACCATGCATTCGTAAGCCTGCATCCATCAACGAAAACTTGTCAATGATCCATATATAAAATCATACTATAAACGATCATATGTCACATATGCATAAATGAAATACTCAAACCGATACAATCAACTCCGTGACTCAATCTGGAGTCCTAGGAGGTCCATTGATTCCCTTGGTGCGCAAGTATCTAATCACTTAATTAATCATACATTAACTAAGTGAGGAACAAGGAAGTGTCTAAATCCCACTAATCCAATCAAGTCAAAATTAACTCGAAATCAATTAAATCAATCAAGAAATCTTAGTCATCAATTATTCATGGCACAAGACTAATCATCAACTTTATTTTCAAGGTGCAAGAGTAATCTAATTACTGTATCAATCATACCTCAATATTAATTCATGACGCACGAGTAATCTAATCACTTAATTAATCATATATAACATTATTTTCAAGGTGCACAAATAATCTAATCACTTAATTAATCATACATTAACATTATTTTCAAGGTGCGCAAGTAATCTACTTACTCAATCAAACTAAACATTGTTTCATGAGTGCAAGGAACATTCCATTTTACTTAAATCATCATTCGTCAATAATTAGCATAATTGAGTAAGGGAATAAGACCTAAGGAATTATAAAATCCAAGAAGGCATAAGTAAGATTCCATTACTAGGGAGAGACCTATTTGAACCCATCTTTACAACCTCACCTAAGTTAAATCCATTTATGCCAAGTATCATAGATCATTTACCTATATTTACTGTCATAAGGGATAACCCTTACATAGCCCACTATTTATAATGAATTAACAACATCATATGCTAACAATAATTTATATTAATCATGAGTAATTCCTTTAGATTCTATTAAATAAAGTGTATCACATCATCATGGATCATATCTAGTTATTCACTTATTTAATTTTTCTATCTAACCATTTATAATTTTAAATGTACCATAGTAAATCATTCCATATTTATCATGGATCATATCCAAATGTCAACTTGTTTTCTAACTAACATTTCAAGTTAAATAAACAATAGTAATAAATTACATCCAAGTGTCATTAATTCCAATATTTTTGCATAACTTGTTATTATAGGTTTAATTATGTAATTTCTTACTTTTCTAGTTGTAAGCATTAGCCCATTGTTGAAATAACACTAGCACAATCGACTCGTGGCTGGAGAACGCCGAAAGGTATCGGTCACTGATAACATTCCCCGCACAGTAAAAATTTTTCAGCCCAGTAAAAATTTCGAGTTAAGTTAAAAAAATCAACCAAAAGGGTTGTTGAATGAATACAAAACAACTATTGAATGATATAAACGTGGCTTGTATATATTTTAATTGTCTTTAATCATTTGAACGTGACAATTATGTATTTTTACAGTAAATTTATAATGTGATTAGGTAAATGTAAAAAAGTAAACATGTTAACGGATGCCTTAAAAAATGCAAGGAAGTTATGAACAATAAATCTGATCCATTAATTTTGGAGGACGACTAAGAATATGCGAGCATCTTCATCAGATTAGAATTTAAAATTAAAAGATCATTAATTGTGCCCATTGTCAATAGGTGTACGCCTTTCGGCTTAATTATGTTTTAAATAATAGTTGAAGAATAGTTCAAAGTTTATGGATAAGGATCTCTTAAAGCTGTAAAGTGGGATGTTAAGGTTTAGTGTCAATCCGAGGGTTAGATGGCAAGGGAATGTTAAAGTTGTAAAGTGGGATGTTAAGGTTTAGTGTCAATCCGAGGGTTAGATGGAAAGGGAATGCAACTTCCACATCTCACTAAATTTACACCAGAGTCATTCATTTACTTTATGGGACCATAAGCGATGTTGACCAGTAAATTTTTAAAGGTAAAATAAATGCAAAACCTCAACTCGCGTCACTACCAGAATGCAAGTTTTAGGTGGGGAAAAAAGGATATTGATGCACCAGTTTTCTTTAGTAACCTGGAACGCAGGACGAGGTCGTTGGGATTTAGCTTTCTAACCAGAATTTGCACAAGGATTAAATTCTTCCAATCTCAGAATAACTTACGATGTGGTTGGCACCACGAGGAGACCACTAAGCACCCAACAGTAGTGTCGAAACTACTTGAAGGTAAATGGAGGTCGATTCACTTCAAATCACACAAGGTCCCTCCCAGCTTCCTGCCACCTTCAAAATCAATGGTTCCATACCATTTCATATTAAATGTAGATGGGATCATGCATGGAACCATTCCTTGGTGAGAGTTGGGCGACATGAATGAGGGTGGTATTTTTAAATTGTCAAGAACGAAACAATTTACAGTCAAGGTGATCTAGCGCTTAGCCTACGATTTACACGCTAGCCAGTGGGTTAATTTTTCTATGAGAGGAAGAGAAGTAAACCGATTAAGTTGTCTAGTAAGATAGCAGGATAAAAAATGGGAAGAATCGCAAGGGAGAGGGGGCGCATTAAAATTGGCTGACAAAAACTCATTAAAAAAAACTGTTGGGCGAACTCTGAGGCAATCGCCACATGGAGAACTCATAAAAAGGTCATTGGGAAGACTCTGAGGAAATCTCCACATGGAGAAAGCATTAATACATATCGAGAAGGAACTATGACGACATATTCTAGGCATAAAAAAACATAGAGGAAGTAAATGGAATTGTTGAGTTAAATCCATGAAAATCGCAGAGAAACATGTAAATAAACCCCAAGCAAATCGAAGAGAAAACAAATGCAGGTAAAGTTGGGTGAAAATCATTGAGTAAAAATATTGCGGAGACAACACATWTCTGGATAAAATGGATGAGGAGACAACCACTTTCTGGAGGAAATCGCAGCTTAGAAGAGAGGACAGGAATGTGGTTTTTTTTATTAAAGATTTTAAAATGACAAGTGTCATCTCCACGTTGAATTTAAGCACTGAATCACATGCATAGACTTAATATTGGGTTTTATAATGATGCACAATAAAGCAAGGCTCGGAACGAAGAGGCAAGGCAAGGCTAGGCCGGGAACACTGAAGAAAGCATTGAGCACATGATAAAATGGTTTGGTTCAGTGAGGGAGGATACGATTGGGAGATGGAACATAGCATTCTGATGTTTTCAATTTAGAATGGAAAAGTTGTCAAATCAATCCACTCACTTCACTAGTCATATCCTATTCTGCCCATCTTCACTTATGTTTGTCAATTTTTTGTTTTATGGTCAATGCGCGAAGGATCCTAAGATTCACTTAAGGAATTGTCCAAGTATCAGGGATCATAGGTACATTGGACTAAGTTTATGATGAGAAGAGTTGTGTTCATGAGACGTTACCCATATAATTGTCGAACCATGGCTTAAGTATTTATTTAAGGAATTGTTGAAGTAGGGATTTGCTAGCTATAAGAAGGGGATAGAATAGCATGGAGTTAATAAAAAATTGATTCTGCAACCGATTTAACATTGATAATAAAAGTTTGATTTAATATAATTCCATAATGGTACATATAGATATATCGATAAATTTCCACTGGCACAAAAATTCCCATGTAACGCAAGGGAAAAACCTAAATTATACAATATCTCTTTCATATTTGATGAGCCCTCAAGGAATTGGTCTATACAATCTCAAGATTCTATTCAATATACAACAAATTATAACAACTAGAATTAACAATAAAAATCAATGCAATTACAACTTTCATAAAATATTGTAACCAACGATAAATATGTCCTAGAGATGATCTTCAACAACTAGTGTTTCTTCCGACCTCCCACTTGTTAATTATTGAGACTTAATTGGTACCTCCTAGCCAACGCTAGGGATCCTCTTCTTCCTCCTTAGACCCTGGAGCTGCAAAGGATCCACACACACTCACATCCAAAAATCATCTAGCTCCCAGCTTGCCTCACAAGGTAGAGCCACCACTCTCTCTCAAGTTGGGTATCCCAACTCTCACAAGCAAACCAGTAAAAAATTATGCAGCATAACTTTACCCATAACTCGTGTGTTTTTTTCATCTCGACCATTTGTTTTATAAAAATTCTCCATGACACATCCCCACCTGCACAATTAATTCACTTTTTAATTAAATAATTTAGAATAATTTCCTCCTTACACTTGTCATCCTCTCTCCCAATTTGCACAAGTAAATCCACAATTTATTTTAATAAATTCAATTTCCCTCACCCTTCCGAAAATAACTCCTTAAATCACTCCATGTTGTCTCTTTATTCCCCTTATTTACAATTAATGAATCACACCTTACTAAATCTGAGTTGAGTTAAAATATGATTCTTCTCCTAGTTAGACTAGTATTGACTAGACTCTAGATACCTTTCTATGTGTACACATTCTTTCAGGTTTATTCCATTCTTACTTTAAATTCAAATTAGGTAATTTATTTCACATATGTGTACTAAATCAATCTTTAGGTTTATTTTATTTTTCTTAATTTCTTAAATTGATTTACTTCATCTCCTCATTATTTAATTTATAATTTTTTTTTAGTCTTCTACTAACTGAGACTTGCGCTTAATTTTTTGAATAGGCTTAGACTATCATTTGTGGATTCATAAGTAATCAATTCAATCCTTAATTATTTAATTAAAACCATCATTGCTTAAATATTTTACAATGTTTAATTATTCTCCAAAGGTTTTCTAGGCCCCCTAGGCTCATTTACCCAAGCGTTACTTTCGCGACGTGCCCTTGAAAATGCACTCTATGCTCCAAGGGTGCCACTCGCCTTTGAATGGTTTTGGTAGCTGTCCAACCCCTCGAGTCAGCACTCGATTTGGGTGACCTTGTGAGAGACTAAGGGATTCTAAGGAATAAGGACCCTATCTTATTACATTCCCTTTTCAAATCTTCATGAGTGACTGTATCACTCTACCCTCATGGCATCGTGGACCTCTCGAAATAGGTAATTGTTAACCTACAATTTGAGGCACGGAAGGAGTGCTAGTAGGTTGTGATATGGACATTGCTTTATCTCTTCCTTAATATCTGGTCTATGTGCATGGCCCCTTTACTCCTTATGTCAGTCAGATTAACAATCATTTGTAAGCTTCCATCCATCAATAAAACATTGTCAATGATCCATATATAAAATAATATTATAAACGATCATATGTCACATATGCATAAATGAAATACTCAAACCAATACAATTCACTCCCTAACTCAATCCCGAGTCCAAGGAGGTCCATTGATTCCCTCGGTGCACAAATACTCTAATCACTTAATTAATCATACATTAACATTATTTTCATGGTGCGCAAGTAATGTAATCACTTAGCTAATCATACATTAACATTATTTTCAAAGCACACAAGTAATCTAGTTGTTCAATCAAACTAAACATCATATCATCAATGCAAGGAACATTCCATTTTACTTAAATCATCATTCGTCAATAATTAGCATAATTGAGTAAGGGAATAAGACCTAAGGACTTATAAAATCCAAGAAGGCATAAGTAAGATTCCATTAATAAGAAGAGACCTATTTGCGCCCATCTTTAGAACCTCGCCTAAGTTAAATTCATTTATGTTGAGCATCATAGATAATTTACCTCTAGTTACTGTAATAAGGGATAACCCTTACATAGCCCACTATTTATAATGAATTAACACCATCATATGTTGATGATAATCTATACTAATCATGATTAATTCCTTTAGATTATATTATATAAAGTGTATCACATCATCTTGGGTCATATCTAGTTATCCACTTACTGAATTTTCCTAACTAGCCTTTTATAATTTTAAATGTACCATAGTAAATAATTCCATCTTTATCATGGATCATATACAAATGTCAACTTTTCACTTTTCTAACTAACGTTTTAAGTTAAGTAAACAATAGTAATAAATTACATCCAAGTGTCATTAATTCCAATATTTTTGCATAACTTGTTACTATAGGTTTAATTATGTAAGTTCTTAGTTTTCTAATTGTAAGCATTAACACGTTGTTGAAATAACATTAAGTTTTAAATAATAGTTGAAGAGTAGTTCAACGTTTATGGATAAGGATATATTAAAGCTGTAACGTGGGATGCTATGGTATAGTGTCAATCTGAGGGTTAGATGGCAAGGGAATGCAACTTCCACATCTCACTAAATTTACACCAGAGTCATTCATTTAGTTTCTGGGACCATAAGTGATGTTGACCAATAAATTTTTAAAGGTAAAAGAAATGAAAAACCTCAACCCGTGTCACTACCAGAAGGTAATTTTTAGGTGGGGAAAAGGGGATATTGATGCACCAGTTTTCTTTAGTAACCTGGAACGTAGGACGAAGTTGTTGGGATTTCACGTTCCAACCATAAGTCACGTGGGGATTCAATTCTTCCAATCTCAAAATAAATTACGATGTGGTTGGCACCACGAGGAGACCACTAAGCACCCAACAGTAGTGTCGAAAATACTGGAAGGGAAATGAAGGTCGGATTCACTTCAAATCGCAGAAGGTCCCTCCCAGCTCCCTGCGTCCTTCAAAAATGATGGTTCCATACCATTTCAGATTAAATGTAGATGGGATAATGTGTGGAACCATTCCTAGCTGAAATTTAGGCAATAGGAATAAGGGTGGTCTTTTGAAATGGTCAAGAATGAAACAATTTTTGGTCAAGATGATCTAGTGCTTAGCCTGCGATTTACAAGCTACCAGTTGGTTCATTTTTATGTGAAAGGAATAATAGTAAACTTACTACGTTGTCTGGTAAGACAACAGGAAAAAAAAGGGAAGAATCGCAAGGGAGAGGGGGCACATTAAAATTGTCTTAGAGAAACTCATTAAAAAACAAACGTTGGGAGAACTTTGAGGCAATCACGACATGGAGAACTCATAAAAACATCGTTGGAAGGACTCTGAGGAAATCACCACATGGAGAAAGGTTTAATACAAATTGAGAAGGAACTTTGAAGGCATAGTCCAAGCATAAAAAAATGTAGAGTAAGTAAATGGAATTGTTGAGTGAAATCCAAGCAAATCGTAGAGAAAAACAGGGGTAATCCCCAAGCAAATTGCAGAGAAAAAAAAACACAGGTAAATTTGGGTGAAAATCGTTGAGTAAAAACATTGGGGAGACAACAAATTTCTGGATAAAATCGTTGAGGAGACAACCACTTTCTGGAGGAAATCGCAGCTCAAAAGAGAGGACATGGATGCATTTTTTTATTATTAAATCTTTGAGAATGACAAGTGTCATCTCCACGTTGAATTTAGGCACTCATTCACAAGCATAAACTTAATATTGGGTGTTAGAATGTTGTGCGCAATAAAGAAAGGCTAGGAATGATGAGGCAAGACAAGTCTAGGC
>JZKD02S2119793.1:0-11817 GCA_000966675.3 Picea glauca
AAAAGGTTTGAAAGGGGGTCTTTCAAGTGATAATTTATCTCTTTTTAGGCCTTGTAAGACTAATATTACGAAAAAGGACAACATTGGAGTCATCTTTAAGTTATTTTCAGACTCTAAATATGAAAAACCACCGAGTTTACCTTCTCTGGACTCTCTAAACAATCATACATTGAAGGGCCCATACGGGACCGAACCCTTACTTCTTCTAGTTCACTAAACAAAGGAAGAGGGACTTACCAAAGGTGAGTCATATCGAGCATGTTTTACCCTCCTCGAGCTCGTTAAAATTAAAAAGAGGTACTCATCTATCTGGATGGGGGAAAAAATTGAAAGAAGCAAGCCAAACAGTTTTTGAGAACACTACCAGTAACTCTTATGGTCGCCCTTGAACACGACACTTTGTATTTGTATGCATTTTAATCCACTGAACCTCTGCACTGAGCCAATCCTTTGAGTTTCTTTTACTCCTTTGGGTCACCTGATGAAAGTCACAACATCCACTGCATTATCAAGTTTTGGTCCATGTCACGTTTCTTCTATTGTGCCTCAGTGTTCAAGGGAAGTATCTTCCTTGAGAGTTAGCCATCAAACATATCTTGTTTCAATACCCATGTTAGTCCATGTTATTTTGATCTACCAATTACATCTCTCTGTCAGTTTCATGTCGTTTATGGGGGATACATCAAGTCCCTCTCTCGACGAGTCTATTCCTGTCGAATTCAACACATTATCTAGGAACTAGATTTAGAAACCAATTAGTACTTTGGGACCTGCATGCCTCAATGGCAGACCTCCTTGTGTCCGACAGTGGGTTTACATCATTGACCTCTGATCGAATGATTCCACAGATTTTCAACTTCAGTTCATCTATTCACATTCGTCAGAATGTACTAGAGTACCTTGGGAATCATTGACATCAATGGTGATTTCCCTCGCGCTTGTTAACGGTTTACATCATTGACCGGTAATCAAGTGGTTTCTGCCATGTTCAACATCAAGACATCTATTCACATGGTTATATTTGTACTACATCAGGATCAGTAAGAAGACCTTGGGTTGATTCATCACTCTTATATGTACTTTGCCCAGGTTGCGAAGGAGTTCTCTTGAACTATGACACATATACTGTTACATAGATCCACTTTGTATTGGTTGTGGCTATGTCTTGTAATATCGTAGATCCACTATGTATTCTTCATGGCTACGATTAGTTTAGGTCATAGGAGTATAGATCCACATTGTATCTACAGTGGCTATACCACTTCATCAATATAATTATGGATCCGCAGTGTATTTTATGGTGGCCATACCTAAAAAGTCTTTAACACTCAATCATAGGTATGCCTCCCTTGGGTTTGAAACATGTCATAATATTTATTTGATGGTTGTGTGAATATTTTTTCGGTCTCTCTGTGTCTATACCCTTGCTCGAAAAAGTCTACAAAGTACTTCAATCATCATCATCTTCTAACTTCATACTTTGGGTGGAAATCCGTTACACCTAAAAATTACTCACTTCGATAGTGTTGCAAGTGTCGTCATTATGAGTGCTGTAAGTGTCCCATCTTGTCCACAAGTCTCGCATCTTGACTATAAGTTTTTCAAGTGTCAAAAACATCATACTACCATCTTTCATATGTCGTGCCTCTAACGACATCATGAAGACACTTAAGACACCTCAAAGGGTGGTTTGGAAGAAGGAAAATCACTTGGCAAGAAGTACAAGCCCTTTGCCATTGGAAAAACCACAAAAAAATGATTTTTGGAGAGGAGCGCTCCCCTACCCACTGTTAGGGAGAATTGGCACACCCTGAGCCTCTTTGGAGAGTGTTTGAGCACCCTGTGCACCCCTTTAGGGGAGCGCTACCCTCTTTTGAGAAAATTCTGGGTTTGTTGAGGCAAATTAGGGAAGAATCCCTCAATTCCTGAAGGTAGTTGGATTCATGTAGGTGGTCAAGGCATGATATCAGGGGAGATCCTCAAATGATGGAGAGGAATCCTCAAATTATCCCAAAGATTTCTCAAGTGGTTGGACTCCTCCAAGGTTATATAAGGAGGCTTTCTCATGGTGAAAGACAGAATGACAATTGAGAATTACATCAAACTTATGATCTCATGAGTGAGACGTCATCAAAGAAATCAATGGAAAATGATTGAGCAAAGGGGTTGGACAAGGAGATCTAGAAGAGGCTTCTACACCTTCATTCAAAGTATTGTAAGTACTTTTACTTGTTCTCATTAATATAATCAATGCTTGGCCTATTTCTTTCAAACTTGTACTTGTTCCATATAAGTTTGTCTGCAGTAGATGGATCTATGATTGAGATNGTGAGGTTTTCATCCCCATGGGATTTTACAGTCCCTGCCCATCCAATTGGGTGGAAAAACTGTCATTGTTGATGTCGAGGTAGTCGATGCTCCCCTCGATTACAACTTGTTACTTGGAAGAAGTTGGTTTTATGCTATGACTTCCATTGCCTCATCGGTATTTCGATGTGTACAATTTCCTCATCAGGGAAAAATTTTCACTGTTGATCAGTTGGATTTCTGTGCGACCAATGCTTGCGCTCCCGCTACCAACAATATTCCTTTCTTGGGAGACCACAAGATCACGTATGCAAGCATTGGTGTTGGATTATTGAAAGATTCTAGCCTCATGGGTACCTTCCCTACACCACTTCCACTGACTACACATCATATTTCCACTGTCAATATGATTTCGACCGCAACTTATCAATCTTTGGAATCATCTAACCCTTGGATTATACCTAGTCTATTGGAATTTGATGCACTCGGTGACACTGTGCCACTTAGTCCAGCCAAAACATCATACATTTCTATCCAATCTACTTCTTCGTCGTCAGATGACCAACATCTATTGGCACCTAATAGTTCCTCGATGTAATCATGGTTAAGTTCCTTGTCGTCTACAATCGGTCACATTTCCCCAATTTTTCCTCGGACGAATCTATCATGGAAATGTTGAGCATTGACGAGCTACCTCGGGATGATAACCATCATCTATCCTCTTTTCTTCCTCCTCATGAAGAAATTCAGGCAGATATATAGTCTATCTCCCCTCCTGATGTCGATTTTCCATCATCTCCCATGACTTCGAATTCTGATGATTTGGATCCGGTAGTTGACATGGTGATCTCTTTGATAGGGCTTTTGGAACTTGATCTCCTTATCCCTGTCGCAGCCCTCGACATGTGTTCCTTCCAGAGTGATTTTCTTCCATCCAGTGAAGATCTCTTGGAATCCATGACCAAGTTTTTCCCCTTGACATGATATCCTTCCAGAGCATTATTGTCTTGGAAGCCATGATCAAGAAGAATACATGATCATAGTTTCACTTCTTTGTGGCAAGCTCGTTAAAAACTGAAACATAGGTCACGTGCATAGTTTTCCTCTCTATAGAAATCTCGTTAAAAAATGAAACAACAATCTAGGGATTGAACCTAGAGCCCTGATCATAGTTCTTTTCCTGTGTCAATTTCTTTACAAAATTAAACAATCACCTCTCTTGAACCTTCTTTTCATCCACTCGTATCCTTTTTCTCTGTCTAGTAGAGAAATTGGTGACAACCTCAAAGTCGATGAATGAATTGAAGCTTGGATGACATGTCTCCAGCCTTTGATGATCATTTTGGAGTTACGCCACTAGATTTCAAGCTAGGGGCATACCAAGCTTAGTCTTTGTTCTTTCTCGTTCTCGAAAAAAACATGAGAATGTAACCGAGTAGACTTTTATCACTTTTTTCGGACTCACATGGATATACAAAAAAGGAACCCTTTGGAGTCGTCTTTGAGCTCTTTTCAGACTCTCTAAACATGAAAAGATTGCCGAGTGATCTTGCTTCCTTTCCCACTCATTAAAAGGTTTGAAAGGGGGTCTTTCAAGTGATAATTTATCTCTTTTTAGGCCTTGTAAGACTAATATTACGAAAAAGGACAACATTGGAGTCATCTTTAAGTTATTTTCAGACTCTCTAAATATGAAAAACCACCGAGTTTACCTTCTCTGGACTCTTTAAACAATCATACATTGAAGGGCCCATACGGGACCGAACCCTTACTTCTTCTAGTTCACTAAACAAAGGAAGAGGGACTTACCAAAGTTGAGTCATATTGAGCATGTGTTACCCTCCTCGAGCTCGTTAAAATTAAAAAGAGGTATTCATCTATCTGGATGGGGGAAAAAATTGAAAGAAGCAAGCCAAACAGTTTTTGAGAACACTACCAGTAACTCTTATGGTCACCCTTGAACATGACACTTTGTATTTGTATGCATTTTAATCCACTGAACCTCTGCACTGAGCCAATCCTTTGAGTTTCTTTTACTCCTTTGGGTCACCTGATGAAAGTCACAACATCCACTGCATTATCAAGTTTTGGTCCATGTCACGTTTCTTCTATTGTGCCTCAGTGTTCAAGGGAAGTATCTTCCTTGAGAGTTAGCCATCAAACATATCTTGTTTCAATACCCATGTTAGTCCATGTTATTTTGATCTACCAATTACATCTCTCTGTCAGTTTCATGTCGTTTATGGGGGATACATCAAGTCCCTCTCTCGACGAGTCTATTCCTGTCGAATTCAACACATTATCTAGGAACTAGATTTAGAAACCAATTAGTACTTTGGGACCTGCATGCCTCAATGGCAGACCTCCTTGTGTCCGACAGTGGGTTTACATCATTGACCTCTGATCGAATGATTCCACAGATTTTCAACTTCAGTTCATCTATTCACATTCGTCAGAATGTACTAGAGTACCTTGGGAATCATTGACATCAATGGTGATTTCCCTCGCGCTTGTTAACGGTTTACATCATTGACCGGTAATCAAGTGGTTTCTGCCATGTTCAACATCAAGACATCTATTCACATGGTTATATTTGTACTACATCAGGATCAGTAAGAAGACCTTGGGTTGATTCATCACTCTTATATGTACTTTGCCCAGGTTGCGAAGGAGTTCTCTTGAACTATGACACATATACTGTTACATAGATCCACTTTGTATTGGTTGTGGCTATGTCTTGTAATATCGTAGATCCACTATGTATTCTTCATGGCTACGATTAGTTTAGGTCATAGGAGTATAGATCCACATTGTATCTACAGTGGCTATACCACTTCATCAATATAATTATGGATCCGCAGTGTATTTTATGGTGGCCATACCTAAAAAGTCTTTAACACTCAATCATAGGTATGCCTCCCTTGGGTTTGAAACATGTCATAATATTTATTTGATGGTTGTGTGAATATTTTTTCGGTCTCTCTGTGTCTATACCCTTGCTCGAAAAAGTCTACAAAGTACTTCAATCATCATCATCTTCTAACTTCATACTTTGGGTGGAAATCCGTTACACCTAAAAATTACTCACTTCGATAGTGTTGCAAGTGTCGTCATTATGAGTGCTGTAAGTGTCCCATCTTGTCCACAAGTCTCGCATCTTGACTATAAGTTTTTCAAGTGTCAAAAACATCATACTACCATCTTTCATATGTCGTGCCTCTAACGACATCATGAAGACACTTAAGACACCTCAAAGGGTGGTTTGGAAGAAGGAAAATCACTTGGCAAGAAGTACAAGCCCTTTGCCATTGGAAAAACCACAAAAAAATGATTTTTGGAGAGGAGCGCTCCCCTACCCACTGTTAGGGAGAATTGGCACACCCTGAGCCTCTTTGGAGAGTGTTTGAGCACCCTGTGCACCCCTTTAGGGGAGCGCTACCCTCTTTTGAGAAAATTCTGGGTTTGTTGAGGCAAATTAGGGAAGAATCCCTCAATTCCTGAAGGTAGTTGGATTCATGTAGGTGGTCAAGGCATGATATCAGGGGAGATCCTCAAATGATGGAGAGGAATCCTCAAATTATCCCAAAGATTTCTCAAGTGGTTGGACTCCTCCAAGGTTATATAAGGAGGCTTTCTCATGGTGAAAGACAGAATGACAATTGAGAATTACATCAAACTTATGATCTCATGAGTGAGACGTCATCAAAGAAATCAATGGAAAATGATTGAGCAAAGGGGTTGGACAAGGAGATCTAGAAGAGGCTTCTACACCTTCATTCAAAGTATTGTAAGTACTTTTACTTGTTCTCATTAATATAATCAATGCTTGGCCTATTTCTTTCAAACTTGTACTTGTTCCATATAAGTTTGTCTGCAGTAGATGGATCTATGATTGAGATAATCTTAGTAGAGTAGGAAGWCCATTGTATCTTTGTTTGTTTTGYAGGACCTATCAAGGAACTCAAGATCRAAGCTCARCCTAGACTTTGCAAGGACAAACATCGTTCATAAGGTACATATCTTTCTCCTTCTCTTTCTTTCATTAGTTTGATTAGATMTAAAAGGAATTCAGTGCCCATGTTAAGCACCTTCTGTCTTGTCCTTAGGATTTTAGATACCAAGAGGGAATCCACTTGTCCGTAGGGGGATTCACCTTCAATAGTGATATTTTCCCTGTCGAAAAAATTGTGAACCGAGAAATAACCTTCTAGCAAATTTAACCATTTTTCTAGGGAATCTACATCTATCTTTCCTTCAAATAAGGGAATATGAAAATTAACTTGTAACTTGAAATACAAGGTTCCTCCAAAGTGTCTTCTTGATGAATACTTAACATTTTTTATCGACATGTGTTGAAGGATGTGGGATAAATTCTCCATCATTTCGTCCCTCTGTCGCATGAGAGCTTTCTCAAGAAGCAGATTAATATAATCATCTTCTCTGTCATTTTTATTTTCTTCCACCATGGGGGGTTTCTTGGGAGTGGGATAATGATTTTCCTCAAGATATACAAGCTTGATACCCAACTTTATATACTTGTACCTCGTTGGGAATATGCACAAAAAAAATGATCAAGAGTAGCCTGCTCTGATACCACTGATCCAAATAATTTTCGGCATGAAATGAGAGTGAAGATATAATAAAGAAATGAATAGAGATATATCATATATCCAATAATATAATATATATTTATCATATATATAACCATAAACATAGAGATATGGTAATACACAATTTCTATTAATAAGCGAAATGTACAAAACTGTAGAAATATAGAGTGAAAGACTCGCTAGAATGGTGGAATATTATCTTTAAGAAGATATGTGATAGCTAATCAAATTCACAATAATATGGATTAAAATGAGTCTCTAAAGGAATTTTTAACATAAAGAAAATCCAAGACCCTAAGTTCGGAAGATGAAAATCCAACAATTTTGTGGACCCCATTTTGGGTAGTTTGGTGTATCAACGTCTCTATGGTGTAACTTTGGCATACGATCTTCGTTTGGGGTGAACGATAGCTCGTTGGAAAGGTATTATAGAGGATATTAATTTTGGGGGTTCAATGAGATCCTTTGATGTTCATTAATTTTATCAATTCTGAAAAAACTTCATTTAGGCCCTCAAAATGGCCCCAAAAGTTTAGGAACCAAAAAACTGCTAAAAAAAGTAAGTTGCTAGAAAACTGTTTTGAGCCAGTTGGAATAGGTGGGTGACCATTGATATCCACTTGGATMAATCCTACCTCCTTAGGAATAAATGATATCCATTGCGTTGAGTGCCTGGGGGAGAGGGAAAAGTGTTTTCTGAATCTACATCTTGATGAACTACTTGTCTTGCTAGAAAAGTTCTSYTGCTTAGCTTGTTGAAGGAGAACYTATTGCTGGCAGGCTTGGAASTTTTTAACCAGTTGGGCTACCTGATATGAATGTGTGCAGAAGGAATATTTGTKCTTTAATGCAATATTTTCGACTTGCTTCTATTGTATAGAAGGTGCTTGGATCGAGACTGCAATGGTTGCAATGTCCTTCTATTAACCTTTTGAAYTGATTACGAAGAAGCTRRATTTTTTAGTATGAGATACTACCTTGCGACACTGTTTATGTGGGAGAGTAGTCGGAAATACCTCTGGTACCCTATAGAGATGATCCCCCATAGTAACAATGAAACTACAGGGTCGAGACTCATAAGTTGCATGGCACTTCCACATATATGGTTCGCCCAAACATAACATCATAGACATACAATGTGGAAACATCACATAATACCTCATCCCCAAATAGAACATCACAGAAATATAGTGGGGAAACATGACATAATACCTCATCCTTGAGGGGATGGATGCTATATGATAATCAACACTATCAGCTGACACAAAGGTCTCATCCTTGGTGAAGCCACTTGATGTTGTATGGATCTGGGTGTGGTGTTGTCGATAATCCCAACTATTTGACGACCTCTCCTGAGATGAGGTTCTTATGGATTCTACTATAAACAATTAAATGAAACGAGGTCCCCTTCACCCACCTTTGTGAATGAAAGAGGCACTCCCCCTCTTAAATATCTTCTAGTTCTTCTGGTTGAATTGTTGCGGTCTCGATAGTAACAATGGGGTTTGCATCAATTATCTATTTTCTACCATTATTTTATGAATCATATTCTGAATCAGGGTTCGTCTCCTTATCTTTGATATTGGCCACCAATGAATGTTTTGAGTGACATTAATCAATGTTATTTCAAGGGATTTTGTGGAAATCACACCATTTTCCAGTGTCCTTCTTTGTTATTCCATTACCCTTATTTTCCTGTGGCTTAGACTGGTTTTCATGAGGCTGTTTGTTAGGGCCGTCTTTATCATGCTTTGGTTCTTGCATATTTATAGACCCAAACTCCCATTTGTTCTGGTGTCTAAATTTATTCTTGATTTTGAAAACATATCGATATGTAGCTCCCAACGTTAAGATGTCTAGAAACTCCATTTCAGTTTGGACGTACCTGTGTAGAGTCCCATGGTATTTCTAACCAAATGCCACTCAGAATATTTGATACCCATCTTGGTGTGCAAGGTATGCAATGTATTGGTGAAATACGACACTGCTTGGAACCTCTCTTGATGTAGCGTGGTCCATTGCATACACTAGTCGTCATAGTTACCAACAGGGTAATATTGTTCCTTGATTGCATCGATAAAAAAATACGAAGTGGGATCGAACCCATATATTCCAGACTCCTCCGTGGAACTTTGATCCCAATAATTTTCCCACCAATGTTTGACATGGGGAAGATCCTTAAGGAGTGATAAGGTGATATTTTCGCCGTCAGAAAAATTGTGAATAAATAAATAACCTTCTAGTAGATTTGACCATTTTTCTAGGGAATCCTCATCTATCTGTCCTTCAAATATGGGAATATCAAAATTAACTTGTACCTTGAAATGAGAGGTGCCTTCAAAGTGTCCTCCTGATGAATAAATTCTAGTTTTTATCGATAGGCGTTGAAGGATGTGGGAAAAATTCTCCATCTTTTTGTCCCTCTGTTGCATGAGAGCTTGCTCGAGCAACAGATTAATAGAATAGTCTGCTTTGTCATTTTTCTTTTCTTTCACCATGGAGGGATTATTGGGTGTGAGAGTGATTTTAATCAAGAGATACAATCTTGATACCCAACTCTCTATACTCAGACCTTGTCAGTGACATGCATTGAAAAAACGATCAAGAGCAGCCTGCTCTGATACCATTGGTCCAGATTATTTTCAACACGAAGTGAGAGATAAGATATAATAAATAAATGTACAGAGATATATCAGATATCTAATAATATAATAGATATTTATTAGAGATATAACCACAAGCATAGAGATGTAGTAATACACAATTTCTATTAATGAGCGAAATGTACAAAACTGTAGAAATACAGAGTGAAAGACTTGCTAGAATGGTGGCACCTTATCTCTGAGAATAGATGTGATGGCTACTCACATTCAAAATAATATGGATTAAAGTGAGGCTCTAAATTCCTTTTTAACATAAATCAAATCGAAAACCCTAACCTTAGAAGATGAAAATTCAACAATTTTGTGGGCCCCATTTTGGGTAGTTTGGTGTATAAACTTCCCGGGGGTGTAACTTTGGCATACGATCTCTGTTTGGGGTGCACGATAGCTTGTTGGAAAGGAACACCATAGATATTTGGAAAGGTATTGGAAATGAGATTCATTTTGGGGGCTCAATAAGAGCATTTGGATGTCATTAAGGTTCTTGATCTCGAAAAAACTTCATTTAGGCCCTCAAAATGGTCCCAATAGTTTAGGAACCGAAACACTGCTAAAGATAGTAAGTTGCTAGAAAATTGTTCTGAGCCAGTTGGAATAGGTGCATGGCCACCAATATACACATGGATCAATCCTACCTCCTTAGGAAGAAAGGGTTTCCATTGCATTGAGTGCCTAGGGGAGAGGGAAAAATGTTTGGTGAATCTGCATCTTGATGAGCTGCTTGCCTTGCTGGAGAAGTTGCATTGCTTAGCTTGTTGAAGGATATCACGAACTTGATGCTAGTGGGGTTGGACCTTTTTAACTAGTTATTCTACCTGAGATGACTGTGTGTAGAAGGAATATTTGCGCTTTGCTGCAATCTTGTCGACCTTATTTTGTTGGATAGAAGGTTCTTGGACCGAGGCTACAATGGTTGCAGTTTCCTTTTGTTCACCTTTTGAATATATTGTGAAGAAGCTAAATTTTGTAATATGAGATACTACGTTGAAACACTATTTAGTTGGTACAATAGTTGGAACTACCTCTGGTATCCTGTAGAGATGACCCCCAGTGTAACAATGACACTACGGGGTCGAGACTCATAAATAGCATGGCGCTTCCACATATATGGCTGGCCTAACAAACCATCACATACATCCACTGGGGAAACAACACATAATACCTCATCCGTGAAGGGATAGATTCTGAATGACAATCGACTCTACAAGCTGACACATAGGTATCATCCCTGACGAATCCACCTGATGTTGTATGGCTATGGGTGTGGTGTTGTCAACAATCCCAACTGTTTGACAAGCTCTCCTGACATGAGGTTCTTTTGGCTTCTACTATCAACAATGAAATGAAGCAGGGTCTGCTTCAACCACATTTGTGAATGAAAGAAGCACTCCCCCTCTTTAGGATCTGCTGGTTCTTTTGGTTGAATTGTTGAGGTCATGACAATAGTTGTTGCGTCGATGATCCATCTTCTACCAGTATTTTCTGAATCAAATTCTGAATCACGGTTTGGCTCCTTGTCTTTTATCTCATCCACCAATGACTATTTTGAGCGACATTCATCGGTGTTGTGCCAGGGTATTTTGTGTAAATCAAACCATTTTTCAATGTCCTTCTTTGTCTTTTCGTTACCCTTATTTTCTTGTGGCTTAGACTGGTTTTCAAGAGGCTATTTGTTAGGGCTGCCTTTATCATGCTTTGGTTGTTGCATATTTGTAGACCCGAACTCCTATTTTTTCTAGTGCTTAAATTTCTTCTCGATTTTTAAATCATATCGATAGGAAACTCCCAACGATGAGATGTCCAAAAACTCAATTTCAGTTTGGATGTACCTGTGTAGAGCCCCACGACATTTCTGAACTAAATTCCACTCATAATATTCAATAACCATATTGTTGTGCAAGGTATGGAAGGTATTTTTGAACTCCGACACTGCTTGGCCCCTCTCTTGATGCAGCATGGTCTATCTCATGTACTAGTCTTCATAGTTACCAACACGGTAATATTGTTCCTTGACCACATCTACAAAAAAAATCCCAAGTGGGCTCGACCCCATATATTCTAGAATCCTCTGTGGAACTTTTCTCCCAGTAAGTTTTCCACTAATGTTTGACATGGGGGAGATCCTTAAGGAGTGTGAAGGTGATATTTTCCCCGTCGAAAAAATTGTGAACAAAGAAATAACCTTCTAGCAGATTTAACCATTTTTCTAGGGAATTCGTATCTATTTGTCCTTCAAA